>JABSTT010001811.1:0-94779 GCA_013339685.2 Hyalomma asiaticum
TTCAACGGGAACAACGTCATTACTGTGTTGTTTATTTATTCATACTTTTGCGTGCATTTCTGTCATACTGTTTTAAGTTTTCATCGTTTACCTTATGGCTGAGTTTCGTTTCAAATAACCGAGCATGTGGTTAGCTTTCGATGTAATGTGTTCAATGTGTCGCTTCCATGAAAGATTGTGCGTAATGTGTACACCGAGATATTTATAATACAGCACATGATCAAGCGAATTGTATTGATTTACTTTAGCCCCTCCCCTCTACAATGCTTCTTGTAAGCCCTGAGTGTATCAATAAATAAATAAACTCCCAAACGGTAGCTCTTATGGAGTAAGCAAACAGCTGCACATGCACTTTATGCCCGGGTGATGTAGCTTATTTGAACTTTCATGTGAGCCGTAAAAGAAATGTAGCCCCCTCAGTGTGAAGGCCTGATGAAGCACATTCCACTTCACTGTGGATTAATTCTGGTCAAATATCAGGGACACTTCTGAGGCATAACAAAACAGTGGGTCTCCTCCAATTATTTTTATCCCTTGCTTTTATTTTTCCCTTTTAATTATTTATCTCTTGTTTTTTATCTCGCATGTTGTCAAGAGTGCAGCATTCACTTGCACATTTAAAAATACAGTATTGATCATTTGTACATTTGGAAACGCAGTATTGCTTATGGGTTGTGTGTTTTTTATTTGTGATTGAAAATAAAATCTTTAAAACTGGAAAAGTGTATGCTGAATGTTTGTGCAAGCTTACTCACCACAAAAAGAGAGGTAAGTCATGTGCTGTGTGAAAAGGCAAGCTACGCAAAAGTTTTATAGCTTTTTCAGTGCACTGATATTTAAGTATAGCTAGTCATGACACCGGCAAGAATTCGTCCATTCTAAAGAAGAGTTGACATCAGCTGCTGTACTAGTAAAATCTGACATTGCATGACAGTTGATATTTAAACAGGGATGCACTTAAAGCTGCTTGTTGAGCATAAGGAAGGCCCACTGGGACGCATTGTGAAGCTAAACATTCAAGCACGTTCCGTGTGTGGGAAGCGTGTTTTTAATTGGCGGGTTTTTGCGAATTATGACACCTATTGAGTATAAGGAAGGTTCTGCCGAAGTAACTATATAGTGTGTATTGATATGTCGCGTCTCGTGATCCGAATCTAGCAGGCGGCTTACGATTGCACATTGTTAGGACCCACGATTTTTTCCTTGAAACCAACATCGCTGTGTCAGTTGTCTATTTCAGCGTTTAGTGTACCAAGTAAACTGTCGCTAGGCCGAAAGCATGTTCAACTGGATGTTTCGTCCACACCTGGTACTCGTCGCAGCAAAACTGAGAATCGTTTTCACCATCGACAACGCGCGGAATATGAGGGGCCTCCGCCGGATCGCTCATCTCCGTTGCCAGGATTTGTCGCTTAATCACGGGAGTGTGCAATTCTCTCTGTACGAATAGCTTTTTTTTTAATTTTGTACCTTCCTCGCGCGCCTCGGTGGAAGCTGGCGCGCCGCTGTACATGCCTGTGCTGCGTGAACGTGAGATTCCTTGAGCGGAAACGTTCAAGTGAAACAGGGCATCGAATTCTGATAATACGAGACGCGAGCGCCGCATCGATGCGATGTTGATGAGGAACTCGGGAGATGTAAGAACTTCGCAGCTAGACGAGAGGCGATATTGGAGCCGTCAGGTTTACCAGTTACGGAGTCTTACGGTCCTTTCGAAAAACATTTCCAAAAGCAGTCATTTCGAAGCCGCAGTAGCTCATGAGCTCACGATCGGGCAGCTGCAGTATGAAGCCGGTTCTCGGAAATGCACTCGAAAACTGATCGTGACCACTTTGCGTTGCGAACGCTGTAAAGTACCCGTGATACCTGTGTGTATCTCGCTTGACAAAGCCCGGATTTACATATAGTCAAACCGTATGGTGTCATTCACGCAGCTGACACAGTACCATTTATACAAACTGCATTGGCATTTGAGCAACTAAGGCAGCATGCCAGATAGCTCTGACACTCTATGATGATCGATAAAGACGCGTCTGCGCATCTCGTATCCATATTCTGGCGAATGGTGATAGCATATGATCAAATATAAACAAGCTAGTTCACAATTATTTTGATGTGCATATATATAACCACGCAAATGCTACGCAGACAGGCAAGGTGTTGTGGCGTAATGGTTAGAGTGCCTGCTTCTCACGCGGCTGACCCGTGTTCGAATCCTCGCTGTTGCATGTTTGTGTGCATATATGGTTGCTTGTGCAGTGTGTGTCGTTGATTTGGTTAAATTCATGTGTGATGGTGGCTCAAGGTGAAAAAGAAAGTGTTCGCGTGAAAAAATCAGCCGCGTGAGAAAAGATTTTTTTTATTTTAAAATATCCAGAAGTACCGCTTATACTTGGAGCCGCATAATTTTGGGCCGCATGGTAAGCCGGACAAATCTGACTTAAAATACCGCTTAACCAAACCTACGGTATGCGTTATTTTAAGCGGTACCTTTAAGCGGCCTTCTGACAACAAGATGGCCGCGCATATAGGAAGGCCGCATAGGCATGGGCCGCAAAATATTGGGCCGCATAGAAAAGAGCCGTTTAAATGAGCCGTTTAAAGGAGCCGTTTAGAGAGCCATTTATAAGCGTCGAAATTTTGACTTACTTTCCGCCTTATATGCGTTGTTTTAAGCGGGCATTTGCTAAGAGTGTAGGACAACTTCATTACTCTACCCAGAGTTATTCAACTCTAGGTGGGAGGAATGCGGAGTCAGCCGCGGGGCTGAGTAACATGGTCTGCGAGCTCCCATGCTGCTTATGTAGAGTTAGAAACTCGCGGAGCTCCAGCGTCCGTAGCGTGAACAGCGCGTGAACAGCGTGTCGCCGCGGAAACACCGAGCGGTGATATCGCGACGAAAACACGTAATTTGTACTGGCAAGGCTCGCTGCGCTCCGCATTTTATACGCCTTAGTCCCAGAGGCTCCGCGGCGACGGAAACATGAATACGGCGTCAGCTTTTCGGAAGTCGACCTTTGTGATAAGGTTACCCAACAGCGATGCCTCTTGCGCTCTATTGCGGTAAACCAATGCACATATTAATACTCCTTATACATGTTATGCGCTCGTACACATCTAGATATCGAGCTGCTGTAGAAAAGACGCCGAGGAGTGAACGGGAACAGACGTGGTTTATGTTTTCTCGGGAACCGAAAGAGATCCTGGGAGATTAAAGATGCGTCACCAATTTCAAGACTCGCTTACATTTCCAAAGATGACCATCACATTCTACACATGGAGTAGCTAAAGACGAAGTGGCATTCAATTGTGAAGTCTCCCTTGTTCAAGCATCTGTGTGGTTTTCGCTCGCCTTGTTTAAAAAAGTACTGCGGCTAATTTCAGGAAAGCACAAGTGAACTGGAAGTGTTTGACTGGTTTGTTAATTTCCTAGTGAAGTACCGTATTTACTCGATTGTAACGCGACCACGATTGTAATGCGACGGGCGACCTTTCATTGCGTCCAGGAAGAAAAAATATTGAACTTCGTCATTTGATTGTAACGCGAGGGTCGACTTTAGGTACGAAAATCCGAAAAAAAAACCTCGCGTTACATTCTAGTAAATAAGGCATTCATTTTAAAATGAACCCTGCAAATCGGGCACTCGATAGATGCCTGCGTGCTTGCAGCACATCCGCAGTAGCAATCCGCTCGTGTCATATGTTGTCTAATTCATCGCTTCTTCTCGTCGCGATATCACCGCTCGGTGTTTCCGCGGCGACAGCAGAAGTGACACCTTGCGCTTGTTCTGGCGTTCCGGTGCGCGAGCTGTTGAAGGGAGCGAACCAGCTGGCTGGCAGGTAAAAAAGGGCGCGCGTGCGCAGTGCGCGCTCTCGAGCTTCGTAGGCAGCCGTCAGTAGGCGCCGCTGTGCTGTCCGCCACGCGCTCCCGTGGTCCGCAAATTTTTGACCGCCACTGTACATGTAACCCATATTTTTAACATTCGCTCAGTTCCGATAATCAGTTCTTTTGTTTTTCCCCCTCAGCCGGGCAACATGTCCACATTTGCATATTATTGGCGCCTAGTAACACTGGGGCGGCCTTTGACAAGACGCTCGAGTGCAACGTGTGTAACTGCGCGATGGACTTTACTAACATTGCAGACCTTTTTAAAGTGCACATGTAACGTTGTTTCGCGTTGCTTTGCCTTTGTGCATTTCGTATAAATGTGTGTGCCGCACAGAAAGTACGAAGCTCACAACAAACTACTTACCAGAATCTCACTATTAAGTGTAACATGTGTTTAAAAACTAGACTGCTATAAGAGAAGCGAAGTAAGCATTTTCAATGAAGATTTCATTTTTATGTGCACAAAATGTCTAAAGGACCTCGTTATTTTGCATCTTTTCCAGGAAGATTTTTCCGGTGAAGCAGCGAGAGTTGCTGGCCCACCACTTTTTCCACAAGATCGATCATGGGAAGGCTTCTCTATGCCTCACAATGTGCTGGATCAAATTCGCATACCTTTAAGACTATGAATTAACAATGGGACTTGTGTGGTTGGTTATACACAAACTGCTGGCAAGCATTTGCAAACACTCCACTGCGGAAAACGTATCACTTTTTAAAGACCCCTGTGGAAACTCCTCCAATTCAACCTTCATTAAACCCTGACTGCTTCACAGCGTACTCAGCTTTCATTTAAGCTCATGCTACTTACTAATTGGCTCAAATGTAGGGCATACTTAAATGCACGTCATTGCTTAGGTCAAAGGGGCTTTCCAGCCATGGTGCTTGGTATTCATTTATTTTGAATAGGGAAATAAGGCATGTACAATGTACCGTGACATTAATGTTAAGCAAGAAAAGATCCTGCAGGTCCCCCACACTGTGTGAATCGGCGTCATGTGAAGCAGTCTGCAAAGAACTTGCCAATGACGAATTCTTTGTCATTCAGCGAAGTGTTACGGGTAGAATCAAGCTCCTTGTGCAAAACGCATGAATACCCACTCAAGATGTATGCTTAACGTGGGCTAACCAGGAACGTTGATAGTATGGTGAATGAGTGATAGCTCATGGTATGATGTAATATTGATACTCACATTAGTCCAAAGCACAAATGTCTATTTTGTCAAAGAAAAATGCACTATATGGTGCGTGCGTTGATGTAGTCTCAGAAGCATTGTTTGTTGAGGTATTCCTACGGTATAGAGCAAAGTCGCACAATAGCATACAGACATATATGCGTTGCTATGATAGTGGTCATCATACATTAGAAATGCAATCCACATAACGCAAGCACCAATATAACAACTGCTGGTGCAATAGGCTTATTTACTCATAACCACGTTGGAGGGCCACCATAGTGGTAGTGTGCCTGCTTGGCACCTTGAGGGCCCGTGTTCAATACCCCCCTACTGCTTCGTAGGCTGTGTGTGCATGTCTGTGTGTATGTGTGTGTGTTATGTCTGCATTTCAAGTGCAAGCTACGAGAAATGGTGTTCGTCTCTTGGTTTAAGAGCGAAGCTGCTTGAGCCGGTTATTCTGTGTCAATCATGAACAGCAAAATGTGTGCTGATCCTGGAAGCAATGCGCCATGTGAGGTGCAGAAAACTTCATGCAATGCTCAGTGTTATGGGTTCGGTCCCTGCAGCCACGGTGTTTCATATGTTTATTTTAGTTGGTCCTTGATTGACATAGGCCTTATCAAATATAAACACCTGTGGCGCATACCCGCATACTGTGGTCCAAGAACTACGGTTGTGAGCTATGCATGATCGCAGTATTGTTAATCATGACATATATGATGAGTATATCAGGTTAGCAATATCAAATATTTGTCATTCGTGTTAGTCACACATTTATACCTTACCTCCAAAATTTTGGGGTCTACCAGGCAAATGAGATAGATAGATAGATAGATAGATAGATAGATAGATAGATAGATAGATAGATAGATAGATAGATAGATAGATAGATAGATAGATAGATAGAAAGTATGTTCACCAAGGAGTGCTTCACATTTAATAATTCATCTGGTCACAACTCATAGCGCCAGCTAGCACGTAAACAGTTGAGTGCACTTATGTAGGCATGCCCATTATTGACAGTGGGATTATAAGGGAGCTGTAGTTGTGTATTAGTTAAAGTTGTGTATTAGTTGTGTATTAGTTAAAGAGTGATGCTAGACTTAGCCTATGTAATTACCATTGTGTGTTTGCAGACGCTATGTACTTTGTGCACGTCATCTCTTAGAAACGTACGAACACATTGGTACACTGTTGTTAAGAAATGCGTGCACCACCCCGAGCATCATAGTAACATTCAAACCATATCAGTAAACAGTTCTTTCACGCTGTTTTACTACATCAAATTGCTGAGTATTTACGCTGTATTGTACACATTATTGTTCCATGGGCTCAATGTTCAAAAACAGTTTTGTGCATGCTATGAAAATGTATATCTTTGCACTGACATGATAGTGGAATCAAAACAGTAACAACTAAAATATTAGAACAAACGTTTGTTGTGTTGCTTGTGGTGGGACAAATTTTCATGCATGGGAACTAAAGAATAAAACTTATGAGTGAAAATAAATTGCTAATATAGTGATCTGTTATTGCTACTGCTGAAGTTCTACCAGGCAGATTTAACTGGTATTTCTTGCAACACACTGTACGAGAGAAATAGGTGGTGGAAGAGAACAGTGATGTTCAAACAACGACTGGCTGTTCATTTATCAATCGCAGCATAGTTTGATGTGCGTAAGTGTAACACCAACTTAAGCATCAAGGGCATGGAATGCTAAGAATGTGTGAGAGTATATGTCAGTGACTTTGAGCTTTGAGGATCTCCGCATCTGTCAGTCAGTCACCTGTGCCTGCTTTGTGAAATCTTCAGTTGCCAACAGGCATAGCTTTCTCCTCCGTTGACAACAGAAAATGCGTAGACAATGCCTGTTTTCTGGAGATAGGTTATTTCACTGAAGAACAGAGTAACAGATTTCTTTTTCTTAACAGTGATACCGCAGCATCTGTGTAAGAGGTCCAACGCCCACATTTGGAAAACAGAAATGCGAAATCCTTGGTTTTAAAGAGACCTGTCTTGCGTAGGCTATGCTTTACCTTGCGGCACGGCACGCCTTGCTCATTCGTTTTCATGGCCACGTGCTGTTCAAAAATAGGTGTAATTAGCAAGGAAAATAGCTGTCGCCGATGACCAGATTTAGTAGCTGAGTACAGCACATACGACGACAGCATGTCGCACTAAACAGCGCAATTCGCGCAGGTATATACTGATTGCACAAACAGCTGATCGCCAAGTCGATGTGGAAACGCCGCTGCCAGTGTGTGTGTAGCGCACGATAGGTCACACGCGTATAAGTTATATATGTTGGTGTAGGACACCTAGTGACGTACGCAACTTTTGTATGCGAATGCGGGTGGTTTTTGAACCGCTAGGAACGCGCTGGTGCCAGTGGACGCGTGCGGCTCACGGCAGCATTAATCAAAATTGCTGAACAGCACATGCCTATGGAATACGCATACTTGAGTATGACACGCTGAGATACCTTACTTTTACGCAGATGTTTGCTTACATTTAGCGATCGAAACATCTGTGATGCGTAGGGTAGCACGAAATTGAGAACCGATTTATAACGCGGTTGCCGCACGGCACGACGATATGAAGAATAATTCATAGCGCAGTGCTTTACGGGTGGCTTTCTCACCGCCTCGCAAGTTCTGCATTGACCGAACGGAAACACATGCTCATACCGATCAACTTCGAAGCTCTTAGGTTCAGAAGCAGAGTAGCAATACATTCGGTAGATATATAAGGCCGCGAATAAAGGCGCCAGCAGACCGTAGACCGCAGATCGGTAGTGTGTCCGCTTGCTGTGCGTGCGTACCCAGGTTCGATTCTCATGTTGTTGCTGCTTATTTTCGTAGTGTTGTATTTTCTTGATTTCTTTGATTTGTGTGTTCTGAAGTGCTCCTGTGATGTCCGGTACTGTCAATGAGCGTTGGAATGTTTACTTTCGCGGTGGTATCGACGAGCGATACAAGTGGCGTGCGTACACGAATCAGCTCGCTTTCCGCGTTTACTGGTCCAGGGCGAGTTATCCTTTTTTTTTCATTCGTGCTTCCGAATTAGCATTGTCTACGATTTCTTTTACACCTTAACGATTAATGAGAGCGTGGCTGCCGCTACGCTGGACAAGCCGCGCCGCATGGCACCGTACGTGTGCTCGGCACTGTTGCCGTGAAGAAAACAGCTGATCATAACGGTATTCGCTAATCGTAACGACGTCGAATATTATGTTGTTTCGTTTGAACAGGTAGTGTACTCAATATCCCGATGGGTTACCAGGCGTTTCCATGGATTCTGTCTATATTCAGTGCTTAATTACACAGAACACCGCTATTTTCACTGGCAGTACAGGGAAAGTCGAGACACTCTGAATGCTTTTCACAATGCGTGTTTATATGCTTAACGTTGTTGTGTTGTGCGTGCGTTGTGCATGGATGCATGTTTTATATATGCGATCTCTCGTTTACGCGCGTTCTCTTGGCGTATTCGCTGTAGCATGGTACGATCGAAAGCTTGGCGCCGCACAATTTTCTTTCTTTTTTTTTCGTGACGTCCTTCATGAAAAGAGTGCTTGAACTCCTGCGAAGCATTACTTCACTCCCCTTCAGCCAGAGTGACAGAACTCTGTGCGAGAGAGTGCGTGCACTCTGTGCACTCTGTGCGAGAGAGTGCGCGCACTCTGTGCTACAGAGACTGCCCAGCACTCCTGAAGAGAGAGTGAAATATGGGACAGGCATTTACTCTGCCGAAAGGAGTGCCCAGCACTCTACTGCAGCTAAGAGTGCATCTGCAGTGGGTCCCATCTGGCAACTGGTCTTTGATCTTAGTCTTTGATGTTGGGGCTCTGGACCTGAGGAGTGACGTGTGGACCCCTGTCGGGGACCAGAAGGTACTGAAATACGAATGCAGAGTGCCTGGATTAATTGGTCAGAGCTGCAATGGACCTTCTGCGATCAGGCGTATGGCCCAGCGCCGGTTCCTCCTGTACAGACTATGGATATGCTGAGGGTTATCGGGGTTCACTTTGCATGAGGTGCTTGCTGTGAACCCCGATTTGGCAGCTGAAGGAATTCAGTGATGGCTGCCTTGGCGCGGTCAAGGATGGCTTCAACCGTGCCCATCCCTCAGCAGATGCAGGGAACCGGCTGGATGCCGCAGCTCCGCCGTGTCCTCCAGGAAGATCTAGGCCCTCTGGCCCAGCTGCCTCGTCAGAGTCTCCCTGCGTGGTATATGCGGCCTCTACATCGTCTCGGGGTGCTGTTGCCGGCTCGAAACGCAATGTTGGGTGCTGCATCCCGGATGCCGGTGACATGTGCTGCTCAGTGAAGGTGCCACTCGTGTCTGGTGTTGGGAGCCGCTCATCCAATGGGCCCTCGTCAGGTGTTTCCTCGTCGGCAGGCACTACCGGACTCCCCATGCCTCCCTCCAGAACCACCGGGGGATCAGCAGGCAGGTCCTGCACATCAGCAGCCTCCCCCGGCAAAGCAGCAGGCTCCTCCGAGACAAAGCCCGGACTACTCAGAGGAGGACTCGCGGTGTCCCCCCTGTGACTGGGCCTCGGGAGTCTGGCTCTGGGGTGGCGATGGGGCGGGCCGGGAAGGAACTGCCGAGGAGGCACCCTGGGTAGAAGATGGTGGCGGCTCAAAACCGTTGGGGCTCCTAGGGGTAGCGGACGTAGTGGCCTGCCTGGCCTGCAGAGCCGCCTCTCTCCTGTGCCTCTGCTCATGGTTCATCAGCCCCCTCAGTGTAAGGAATGAGCTGGGGCAGATGGCGATGTGTGGGAGGGGCGGTAGCTGGACGACGCACCAGGCATCGATGCGTTGAGGGCCGTGGCCCCAGCACCTTTCCGCAAATGGTGCAGATGTTGACGGTTTGCCGAATGTGGGCCCCGTGCTCCACCTCGAGGTGCCGCTGCAGAAACTGGCGCCGAGAGGTCCAAACCTCCGGGTTGTAGGCGGCCCGGCAACCCCTCTCGCAGCACTGGAAGGTGGCCGTAAGCGGGAAGAAGAGCCGCAAGGCCGAGAAGGCCTTTTGGCTAAGATCCCATCTGCAGCGGGTCCCATCTGGCAACTGGTCTTTGATCTTAGCCAAATGGCCGAGAAGACCTTTTGGCTAAGATCCCATCTGCAGTGGGTCCTATCTGGCAACTGGTCGTTGATCTTAGCCAAAGGGCTGAGACGGCCTTTTGGCTAAGATCCCATCTGCAGTGGGTCCTATCTGGCAAATGGTGTGATCTTAGCCATAAGGCCTTCTCGGCCATTTGGCTAAGATCCCATTTGCAGTGGGTTCCTTCTGGCAAACGGTCTGACCTTAGCCAAAAGGCCTTCTCGGCCATTTGGCTAAGATCCCATCTGCAGTGGATCCCATCTGGCAAAAGGTCTTTGTTAGATCTTAGCCAAATGGCAGAGAAAGCCTTTTGTATAAGATCCCAATATGCAGTGGGTCCCATGTGACAAATGGTCTGATCTTAGCCAAAAGACCTTCTCGGCCATTTGGCTAAGATCCCATCTGGCAAAAGGTCTTTGTTTGATCTTAGCCAAATGGCCGAGAAAGCTTTTTGTATAAGATCCCATCTGCAGTAGGTCCCATCTGGCAACCGGTCTTTGATCTTAGCCAAAAGGCTGGGAAGGTCTTTTGGCTAAGATCCCATCTTTGGTGGATACTATCTGTCAACTGGTCTATCATCTTAGCGAAAAGGCTGAGAAGGCCTTTTAGCTAAGATCCCATCTGCAGTGGGTCCCATCTGGCAACTGGTCTTTGATCTTAGTCTTTGATGTTGGGGCTCTGGACCTGAGGAGTGACATGTCGACCCCTGTCGGGGACCAGAAGGTACTGAAATACGAATGCAGAGTGCCTGGATTAATTGGGCAGAGCTGCAATGGACCTTCTGCGATCAGGCGTATGGCCCAGCGCCGGTTCCTCCTGTACAGACTATGGATATGCTGAGGGTTATCGGGGTTCACTTTGCAGCGAGGTGCTTGCTGTGAACCCTGATTTGGCAGCTGAAGGAATTCAGTGATGGCTGCCTTGGCACGGTCAAGGATGGCTTCAACCGTGCCCATCCCTCAGCAGACGCAGGGAACCGGCTCGATGCCCGCAGCTCCGCCGTGTCCTCCAGGAAGATCTAGGCCCTCTGGCCCAGCTGCCTCGTCAGAGTCTCCCTGCGTGGTATATGCGGCCTCCACATCGTCTCGGGGTGCTGTTGCCGGCTCGAAACGCTATGTTGGGTGCTGCATCCCGGATGCCGGTGACATGTGCTGCTCAGTGAAGGTGCCACTCGTGTCTGGTGTTGGGAGCCGCTCATCCAATGGGCCCTCGTCAGGTGTTTCCTCGTCGGCAGGCACTACCGGACTCCCCATGCCTCCCTCCAGAACCACCGGGGGATCAGCAGGCAGGTCCTGCACATCAGCAGCCTCCCCCGGCAAAGCAGCAGGCTCCTCCGAGACAAAGCCCGGACTACTCAGAGGAGGACTCGCGGTGTCCCCCCTGGGACCGGGTCTCGGGAGTCTGGCTCTGGGGTGGCGATGGGGCGGGCCGGGAAGGAACTGCCGAGGAGGCACCCTGGGTAGAAGATGGTGGCGGCTCAAAACCGTTGGGGCTCCTAGGGGTAGCGGACGTAGTGGCCTGCCTGGCCTGCAGAGCCGCCTCTCTCCTGTGCCTCTGCTCATGGTTCATCAGCCCCCTCAGTGTAAGGAACGAGCTGGGGCAGATGGCGATGTGTGGGAGGGGCGGTAGCTGGACGACGCACCAGGCATCGATGCGTTGAGGGCCGTGGCCCCAGCACCTTTTCGCAAATGGTGCAGATGTCGATGGTGCTCCGAATGTGGGCCCCGTGCTCCACCTCGAGGTGCCGCTGCAGAAACTGGTGCCGAGAGGTCCAAACCTCCGGGTGCCCAGGATGACAGCCACCAAGGCATGTGTGAGAACCCCACATCGGAGCTTCCGTCCCACGGAGAGCTGATCGAACCCCGACACTTCGGCCGACCTGGTATGCTGGTCACCCTCAGGTCGAGTCTCCCGCCGGCGGACGGAGCTGTTACGTCCGAGACATCGGTGACTGAGCGGCGCCAGTAAAAGCTCGTTTGCCGCTACGACGGACGTCTCGAAAGCCGGTAACGAGCCGGGCTCCGGTGATGACTTCCACGTTACCGCAGCAGGGGGTGGCGAGTTGTCATCACCGAAAGAGGTCCTGCTGCCGTCGTATGATCCGACGGAGATAAGGATCACCTCGGCCACATTCGAAGAAAAAAGGGGATGTCCACAACCTTCTTCCCCTTCGGACCTTCAACCTCGGATTGGAGGAGAAGCGTAAACTGGGCCCTCCCAAGAAGGCGTCGCCGGACGACGCTGGTTATTTAATCCACGGGAGAACCCCGGGATCAGAGGATTCGATAGAGGATTCGATAGAGGATTGATTGAGATTCGGCCATAAGCTACCATGTTGTAAATAAATGTAAATATTCTCTTCTCCAAAGCAACTCCTCGTACTCTTCCCTCCTGCCCCGTGGACTCCTGGCCTGAAGGCGACACGAGTCCACGAGAAATGGTGGCAGCGATAAACCACGACAAGCGGTGGCAGCGGTGAAGTCGCGACAGTGTAAACACAACGCGAATGTGCGAGACTCTTACCGGGAGGGTGTTAGGCTTATGTTGAAGGGGGAATGGGGAGTGTATAAATCCATGCGCCGATTACAAAAAGATGGTGATCTGGGCTCATTTCAAAATGGTGACCGCAGAGCGGCGCAGATGGCACCACTGCGATTTCACCGTTCTGCCGTTTTCTCGGTCAGCACTGCTCTGTCCTCGCCAGGAATGGCGTTTTGCAAACGTTATTTCTCAATCTCGCTCGACTTAGTAGTTCGCTTTAGTGTCTCTTTATGCAAGTCTTGGATATGGAGAAATGAGTTGTCGGTCGATTCGCTCTCGCGGTGGGAATGGCTAGCCTCCTGGTTAGCTCATTTGGTAGAGCGGGTGTCCCGGAGAGGTGTTGGTCACTGGTTCAAGCCACGGGCCATGGAGATTTCCTTTTTGATCTAAGAAGCTTTCACTTGAGACACATCCGTATAGATTTCCTTGTGACTCTGTGCTGGAAACGGGCGGAGGCAAATTATTCGCATCAGAAATCGTAGGCCCTGACCATCTACCTAGTTACCTCTATCAGATTGCACCGGTATACCGGACTTGCTGACGTGGTGCAGCGCGGAGCAAGTCAAGAACACGAAGACGGCGAAGACGAGTGTTTACTGACAACTGAAGATGGTTCCCAGAAATTCACAAATTCACACTCTTTACTATTAAAATAATTCTGATTATTGTGTTCCGATTGGCATTTAAATGGGGTAACTATACTTTTCGCATCTTGGCCAATCCCCCAGGGTGGGCATATGCCGAGCAAAGGATACCGCAAAAATCCACTTCCAAGAGGGGAAGAGCACTAAAAATTTTAGTAATTTTATTATATTCGGCCACTGTACTCCATTACGGTCGCACGTATGTCTGCTCCGCTGTCTTCGACTTCTTCTACAAATGGTCCATTTGTAGTAGAAGCTTGAGAAAGGCCGGTCTCGCGGCCGAAACGTCGTAATAAATGTTATGTTTTTTCAACGTGACCCTTTGATTCTATATATATATATATATATATATATATATATATATATATATATATATACGGTTCATTACGGCGGCGACGGGGACGGCAAGAACCAGCCGAGACTGTCCATATAACTGCTATCGCAATAAAAACAAGACAGGGAGCTTAGCCAGTTGTCAGAACGGCTGGCTGGCGTTTGCCAGTGGGGTGCAGCCATGTGGAAGAAGAGAGCCGCTTTTGCGGCAATAGAGACGTTGAGCAGAAATAAATATACATGTCTCACATAATGCGTACACAGTGCGTGAGTCATTGAAGAAGCAGTAAGCTTCATAATCACGCTAATCCTAGACAACCAGGAAAGCTAAGAATAATCAGCTGAATCTTAGCTAACGCTACGTCTATTCTAGCATATCCGATCTAAGCCTTTGCAATGTTTTTTTTTCTTCCCCGCCACTCTAATGGCCCTCATTAAGGCTACCGATGTATTTGCCGGTATCGCGGCTCAGGACGATATGGCAATTATCCACCACATTTTGTTTGTAACAGGAACAAATCCTAATTAACTAAAGCTGTGTTCAAAATGATTCATTCCTGTAAAACAGCGCCCCCTTCCAAGACTCGCGCGCGATCGCAACTCGCGAAGAGGGCGCAGTTCGTAGGCAAACAGCATGCAACGGCCGTCTTAGGGAACCAGCTCGCTACGTCACCAGCGCTGCTCTTCCCATTGCAGCATAGGGTGAAGATAATCGCATGAGTCAACGCACGCGCACTGGTAGAAATCATCGTCGTGCTGGGAAAGATAAGCGCCTCGTGAGTGGCTCACACATATACCACATGGAACGCTTCGTCAGTAACGGCGTCCGCCTACGTACGGGCTACACGGACCAGTGTGGTCGGTTAGGCAGCCTGTTGCCTTGCGTCTGCCGCTCGCGAGGCCATAGATTCGTTTACAATGTTCTTATGGAATGAAGGATGGATGTGCATAATCGTAATCAATAACAAAGGTGCGATGTCTTCCGAGCATGCAAACCCGAGCCGCTTGATTTAAAATGCGCGCACTGAACAATGCGTGTATCCTTACTCCTGAAGGATCGTACGCCGCGAACCGTAGCATACGGTGCCTCACGTAGCATCACGCGCCTCACCGTTCCTATCACTTCGTGCTCCTCGCAAATTTCTCTTTGTTACGTCCTGAATACTCGCTTAACCACTAGCGTAAGGCGAGAGAGAGCATCTGCACGTTCCATAACTGCTTCATATTAGTGGCAATGTCGCCGTGGTGCTACCATCTCAGATCAACAGTTCCGCTTACTTTAAATTATAATAAAACATCATAAAGGCAACGGTAACGCTAATACTTAATAGAAAGTGTGCTCGCAAGCTGGGGAATCAAGTAGTACAAATATGCTGCATTTGATGTTTTGGTGTCATGGACCCTTTAAGAAACTTCTACAAACTCTCCAATTAAACTTAGTTACTCAATTGGAGCTCGGCTGGTATTATGGTAGCTCTACTAGTCGACTTCGGTTATGGCTTCAAGGAGAAAACGCCTTGGAAGTTTTTCATTCCAAGAAATTTACTGCCTAAGATGTTCCAATTCATTCCTTACATGTAGATTCAAGATAAACCATGTGCACGCCCTCGTGACAAGTAATACATCCACAACCTGCAGTTCGTTGGGGACGACGCAAGAGGTGTTTCCTTTGTATTCGCTTTTATGTGATCTAAGGTGACTTTATTTAGCGTCATAATTATAAGAACAGGAGAAATATTTTGAAGTGTTGAACAGTCTTCAATAATTTGTTAAACATCCCCTGTAGAAACATGTTTTTTGAGTTATATGCGCAGCCTCACATCATAAGATGGAAGCCACAAGTTAAGGCCTAAGTAGGAGCTCTGCACTGGCTTTTTACACTCTAACACAGATTTTCTGAACAAGAGGTGAACGAACGAGGCAATGCTTGCGCTGCAACGTCGCGATCTCACGCGATTACGTTCTACCCAAGCGAAAAAATGAACTCGGCAGTAGGTAGGGCCGACGTCAGTGGCCATTCAAAAACTAGCCGGCCCGACGTCGGCACGATAGTTGGGCCCTATCTCGTTTTTTGCAAGTGGCCGGGCTGTTTGCCGACCGTCGGCAACTGGTCGGCCAACGGTTTCGAGCCGACGTCATGGTTTCCGGCTGTCCTTGTCAGGGCCAGCCTCGGGCCACACGCGCGGCCCGAGCACTTGCCAACGGTTGCAGGAGCACGGCCACTGCGCTTCTGGGATTATTCACCGCTAAATATGGTAAATTAAATTCATATAAACCTATATTATCTTGAGCTATTTATAGTTTATATTTAGAAATAGTTTATCCGCTCCGACTCAAATTCACACAGCGCTTGAAGCAAACGCCAGGGACTAGAAAAACATTTAGCTTATTAATGCTTCAAATGATGAGAACAAAAATAATTAAAATGTTCTTCCAACAAGCAATTTTAATTGCGCTGTCAAAAAAAAGTAACAGGGCCCACTTGTACTTGCTGCACACATCGTGGCCATAAACCTGGTAAATGCTGCTGCTGCTCTAAGAAACACGTTCAGCGGCATCGACCAGTTAAAACCAAGCGGAAACAATTATTTTTTCAACAATATATTTATTTTTGAACGACATCAATCATAACGAACGACTTTCAATCATAGGCGTCTTCTGTTGCGGCCATCCATCCCTGTAACATGCACCAATGAGCCACGTTTTAGCGACCTTGCATACGGTAGTCGACGCCTCCGGGAAGCTGCTCCTTCGGAAACTGCAACGAAAATACACGTAGACAAAAAGCGTAAACACATGTTCAAGATACGAATACAGGCAGTTTTCTGACGAGGAAATGAGAACGGCACGACTACCCACATGATAAAGGCGCATGACAAGCACTTTTTCATGCAGCAAACACAATGAATAACAAAATAAGCAAAAAAGAGCCATATAAAATAACAGTTCTGTGGATGATGGTGCGGCTTGAGGGGGGCAAGCGCCCCCTTTGCTTTCCCGAACCGGAGGCCGTGTGTTCGAAAGACCGCGTGTCACTTCTTGGGCGGACCCAGCCGCCACAAGGTCACGGAGTCGACTATGCCTCCAAAGATAAGCATGGTATGCGAATCGTTAGCACGTGTGGCAGCGGGGTCCGGGCTCTCTTGCTCGAAAGTGTCAGTGAAGGCGAACAAACGCAGCCGCCGAAACTAAGGAGTTCCCTCTTGCACGCACACCGTGATGAATGCGCACCGCACTCGCCGTGCCGAAGCGGATATTGAATTTCTTCCACAAGCTGGCCACGAAACGGCTGGAAAGGAGCGAGTCTCCTCTACCACGCTCGGGGTACTGGCGCCGACAGTCCCTTGGGCTGCGCTTTGCAGGCCTAGAGGAAGTATGTTGACAATCTCGACTGTTTGCGACCATCAATTTGACACTCGTTTCAAAGTATTATTGTCTGTTCCGATTCATTAGGATGAGATGGGACTTTGATTACGAATCAGTTATTGTACATGTTAGCACGTCACGCGTTGCCTGTTTGTGAGCGTTGATGAAATAAGGAAGTGCGCGCAGCCATAAAATAGAACCATGTCGCGTACGACAGGGCAAATTCGACGTCGAGCGGTGGACGTAGAATCGGCTGGAGGTCACAAGGATTTTTCGGACTAAGCAATTCTCTAAAATATTTGTGTACTCAGCGCTTGTACTTCTTTTTTGACTTATTCACGGTCTCGTTCTTGGGCATATCATTTGTAGCTCTATCCACTGAAATTAGTTTATATAAATACACGGATGTCTGTTTCCAATCTGTCGACGGCGACTTTCTCCCTTATCCTTATAAAGCTTGCGGTTGGCCCATTAGTTCTCCATACCAAATGATTAAAAACATTAAGTGAAGACATCAAAACACGAGTAGTGGAAAACTTATGAGTGTAGGCTGTGTAGGCGTTTGAGCAGTGCTGTCAGGAGTGTTTAAGTTAGCATAATTAAGCCAGAAGTGTAGAACGTGTTGATTTTACCTTGCCAAAATGGTTCGTGAGCTTGTTCATTGTTGAGAACAGGTTCACGGACCGTCATAGATTTTTATTTATGCGAACTGGAAATTTAGCCGGAGCGAAATGGAACGTGCTTGAATCAGAATCCGAAATGAATTCGTTTATTTCTTTCTCGCGGTTCGTCAAGCTGGTATCGCCCAAATGCGCCGCCCGGTGGCGCAAAAAATCTAGCTTTTATTTTTGCAAGTACAATCAGCAAAAATAAGCACGGGCAAAATTTACTAGGCTTCATAACTTTTCAAGATTGCTGCATAAGCGGTTTTCGCAATTTCCGAAACGTTTACAAGTCCTTGAGAACAACAAAAAGAAAAAAGAAAAATGTGGGAACAGCTATGCTACCTTCAAATTTCGGCTTAAGCTAGAGGGAAAACCAGAAGAAAATCCTGAGTAGCCGATATTATTACATCAATTAAAAGAAAGAAGTGGACCTGGGCAAGGACACGTCATGAGGAGGAAAGATAACAGATGGACAGTAAGAGCGACGGAACGGATACCAAGAGAGGGAAAACGCAACAGAGGCAGGTAAAAGGTTAGATGGAGCGATGAAATAAAAAAGTTAGCGGGCATAAAGTGGAACCAACTCGCTCAGGATAGGGCGGATTGGAAATCGTTGGGAGAGACCTTCGTCCTGCAATGGACCTAAACAGGCTGATGATGATGATGATGACGATGATGATGAAACTTCCTAAATAGCCACAAAATAAGATTTAAGCGAAGAAAACAAACAACACACGCCGTCCTGCCCGTATCAAAGTGCAACGGCACGAAATGTAAGAAAAAGTAGTGGTCATCCTTTCTTTTTTGGTTTCATAATCACTTACCATCAAACAAATGGAAGTAATTATGTGAACAGAGTAAAATAATTGATGTTCGTTTATTGTAAGTGGTGGAGCAAGAATGCGATACGCATGAGCATAAGCAACAAAAGGAGCCTGAAGACATGCGCTTACGGAGGAAGCAAATTCACACAGACAGTCTTAACTAGAGAGTTGGTCCTTGCGATTCCTTTTTTCGGTAATTAGGTCGTGTCACATGACCTCTGAGAGCCTTAGTAAATTTGTGCGTCTGCGCTGCCGTAACATGGCCGCATTACAACGAACAGGTGTTCTTACGAGGAGATCACGCGTTGGGCCGACACTTGTGGCTTCAATGCTGTTACGCGGCACCAGCGACGCTCCCCTTACATTTTTCCATCACCACACATAAATGTAACTGACACGCGCCGTAAAGGCGGTGATGAACGCTGTGACAAAAATACGTGCGAAAGAATAAACATGACGGGGAACATCCTACTTACCTAGAAAAACTTTGGAGATCCTCAAGTCGAACGGCAAGCCAAGCGATTGCATAAAGAGGAACGTTCGATCGAGGCGATACGCTACAAATCCTCGAGTGTGCGACGTCAACGTCCAGGTGGTCGAAGTTGTCGCAGACCGCACCATGGGGTGTCGTCGAGCCTTCCTCTCTTCAAGGGTTGCAGAGTTAGCGTTTTCCTCTTCAAAACCACTTTGCGAGTGTGTGCACCGCACTTGCAGCTTCTTACCAGGAGCCCTCAGAAGACACAACACGAGGCGCTCGCAAGACTGGAATGAAGACTTTTCCACAAATCGCCCGTCCCCAGCAGCTTCCGACGGACACGAACACGCCCACACACACGCACGCACACACAAGGGTAAAAAGAAAAAGCGCCGTGCGCGAAACGACCGGAAACGACACAGAGCGAAGCCGTGTATCAGTGCGAACGAGGGGCGAAGATTTGTGGTTTGACGCAGCGGAGTGGGGCGAGTAGTGGGGCGTCTACTGAAAATAAAAGGAAGAAAAAAGCACGGCTCCTCCTGCTCTCCGTGTCTCTGTGGAACCGTGCGCATTATGAGCGACGCCGGGGATGAAGCCGACTGCTTGTTGTTGTTTTGGACCCCAGTCCGAGACGGTTACTGTGCTTTGAATTCGTAGTCGCTACAGGTTTCTGGTCGTTTGAGGGGTTGGTACAATATAATGATAATGAAAAATGCATTTGCGGTAGTGTTTTTTTACCAGTGCAAGACTTCGTCATAGTCTAAATTGTACCTGTGCACGACCGCCTCGGCTCATACGAAGAATTCACCTGCTGAGCGACGGCGGTCGTGTTTTGTTCTCTTCAACTCGTCGGTACTTGCACCCTGCAGTAGGGCAAAACAGGTCAAAGGGCGTATTTATCAGTAATGGCTGAGGGTCGCTACAGATCCCCAAATGAAGGAGGCTGCCTGTTTCTAAAATAGTTCGTGCCGAAGCATTCTTAGGGTGATAGACCTGGCGTATTGTTGCTTGTGTGCTTCGCACCGACATTACTTTTCTTGCGATAAGCAGTGCTCGGTGCTACAATGTTCTAGTGGAATATTTATGGCTCAGTACTTGTTGAGTGTTTGTTTAAGGAACCAATGATTGTCATTCGTGTGATCTATGTAACGAACCTAAGATTGTCACTCCTGTGGTCTATGTTACTCTGGGTATACGGAGATCTCAAGAATTTCGTAGCTAAGAGGCTGCTGCTACTCGAGCCAAAACATGATCGCATTCCGGCGCCCTTGCCCTCTGCAGGCAAGGCGAAAAGAAAAAAACTCCGATGGCTGTGAAATGGAAATAAAAGGCACTCCACCACCGCACTCGGTCAAGCACGTTTGGCCGACGCACAAACGAGCCCTCTGGCCAGCACAAAAGCGCGCGCTCGGCGCTACAGTCTCCAGCTACCTCGTGCCGCCGTCGATGGCCAAGCTAGCGCCGATGTGGTCGGCAGCCTATGGCCGCCCGTGTACTGCCCGAACACTTACGGCAACTGAGTCGGCACAGAACCTGTAGCCGAGCGAGGACCAACACTGGCCAAAAGGCGATGGTCGGCCAATTTTGCTTGGGTAGTTCATCACGTCAGGTTAAGTTATTACTCCAAAAACGGAACTGTCACTGCTCGTAATAAATCTGTTATATTTGTTCACTTAGCATGTCCAGAACCTGGGAAGTTGCCTTTCTCGGCTTTGACGTTCTAACGCTCGCCTTTAGGCCTGAAAAAATATTTGGAGAAAGAAAGCTCGTAGGTTTCCATGAAGTCCGCAGCACAGTGACGCGTGCTGGTGTAGCAGCCTCTTAGAAGTACCATGGTCCCTCAATACCTTTTACTGGTCACGAAACTTCCCCGTCACTCTATGGGAGAGCTTTGTGTGCTGCCGACTTCGACCGCGGGACGGCGCCACCGGTGCTAAGAAGGCGCTCGTCGAGGTCTGCGAGGTGACGGCGGGATGTGTTGGCTCCGTTGGCGTCGTGTTTTATCGCGAATGTGCGGTGCTGTCTGTGCCGTTACCGTTTTAGAATATTATGAATAGTTTAGCGGCAGCTCGGTAAACAATGCCGACGACGTGCTGTGTGCCGAATTGACGCTCCGGCTACAGAGGAACGGTCAAAAAAGTGTAGTTCGCGTTGCCCAGTGACCCCCGAAGTCGAGAGAAGTGGAAACGAGCGTTACCGCGTCAGGAAACGAGTGCGTTCTCGTTTAGTTCACAGAATTTTCGCTTCTGCGAAAAACATTTCGATAAGGAGGACATCATTCGTAAAGACGCGCACGTTATACAGGGCATCTATTTATCTATATATACCTTATCTATTTTTAGTACTATGATAATTGTTCTTCCCTGTTTCTTAAATGTGTTGTGAGCATGAAATCATGCAGATTCATTTATATTTCTGCACCTGTATGTATACCTCATTCAGTTACCGTTTTGAAAATAAAATGCTTACAGACTAAAACGAGTTGTTTGTTATGAAAATATAAAGTATTTGGAGCCTACTGGTTTTCACTGAAGTTCTAAAACGCTTTAATGCTTCGTAGATCAATCAGCCGCACAAGACATTTCTTTGATATTCGTCCTAGCGAAAGGAGCTGTTGTACAGCATGACTGTGAAATACCTTGAACAATCTCTTAGCACCTTACAGCTTGCGGGGCCCTGAGACATTATAGAAAAAAAATAATAATAAGTACCACGTGTGGTTCTTCAACGCGCCCGGAAACCTGAGTACACAAGTGTTTTTGCGCTTCGTTCCCTTCGAAAGGCGAGCGTTGTGGCCAGGTATGTTTAGCAGTACACCTTAGCTTCTAAGCTACCGGGGCGAGTAATGATTGACTGATGGGGTTTTACGTTCCAAAGCAGCTGTGATTATGAGAGTCGCGCCGTCGTGGAGGGCTCCAGGGTAACTTCGACCACCTGGGGTTCTTTCACGTGCACCTAGCTCTAAGTACACGGGCCTCAACATTTCGCCGCCATCGAAATGCAGCCGTCGCGGCCGGGATTCGATCCCGCGACCTTCGGATCTGCAGCCGAGTGCCATAACCGCTAGACCGCCGTGGCGGGCCAGTATCAGTGTTTTCACTTGTGTGCAGGTATTACTACAGTAATCTTGTTACATTTGCCTAACAGTTTTGTATATACATTCGCCTCGAGACAGAGAAGCCAGCGAAGCGCGGGCAACCAATATATATTTTTTTTTCCTCTAACGCAGTATTTCCTTCGCCGAGCGTCGGTGCCACACGGTAATGTACCGGAAAGGAATTTTTGACCCAGTCATGTACGTTGTGAACAATTCAGGCGAAGTATTTTTTCAAAGCATGGATACATCGTCACGAGAAAGCATCGTCACGTAAGTTGCGCGCGTCAATACATTTCTCGGCAAAAGAGGCGTGAAGCGTGCCCGTCTCCGACGGTACATACGGCTGCGCACTAGCAGTGTTGGTCCCGGTCCCAGTTCTTCCGCTTGCGTCGGCAACAGTCTCGAAGAAAATTAAGAGCGTCAAAAAAAAAGGCATTGCCAAACGCAATCAAACAGTGTTTGCTGAATCGGTGTAGCGCGCGTGGCTGCAAGCCGATTTCGTCACGACCGAAAGCAGAGGAACACCGCCGCTACGCACAGGTGCGAGTACGCTGCCTGTAAGCAAAGGGAGACCAAGATATCAAACTCCCCTGAAAGACGTCCGCGAAGTCACCAGAGCGAGTCTACGTCAGGGAAACGTCGTAACGCACCAAAAACGCGCCGTTTAAGCGGCGGCGATGAGAGCCTACTTGGCCTTCTTGACTGCAGTGGCGCCCCTTGCGGGAGGTTCCGTCGCTATACCAAACTTGGCCCGAAGTTTCGTGACCAGTAAAAGGTATTGAGAGACTATGGAAGTACTTACATAACTGTTTTATGATGCTTTCCAGAGCTACTGAGAAGTTGGGCACACTTCATGCACATTGATGTGTGTATGTGCCAGGCTTCATGGTTTTAATAGCACTCATGAATTTCTGAGAGAAGGTGTTACCTGCAGCTAGCCCAGGAACAAGTTTTACTCCTCTTTGTGGGTTCACGAACATCTGTTCACGAACACGCTGGTGGAATTTCAGCCCATTTGGTCTTGCCTTTTGTATATTTATAGCTTGCCTAGCTCTTAGGCAGATCGTGTGTTTATAAAAATTATGGGGACAGTGATTTTTAAAGACACACGAGCTGCCTAAGAGGTAGGCAGAATTGGCGCGCTCCGGATGGGTGACGTAAAAAGCAGCTTGCTGTGCGAGCGTGTCCATTTCGGTGAACGATTCTCCACCGTGGTTCCACTGCGTACATTTCGTGCCAGACACTTGGTGCGAATTTTCGCACGATCGGTTGTACGGAGTTACCCAGTCCGTCTTGCCGTCCGGGACACATGGCGCTAACGAGCGAGAGTCGCATTCTTCACATCCATAGGACCATACTGCGGCCACATTTCCGCAATTATTCGCACATTTCCGAGGGATGTCCGAAGAAACCTTTTCGCAGAATGCTCGCTTTTTTTAGCAAAGAACGATGCCCATTATTTGGCCATCGTTTGCTAGCAGCTGCCTACCGCTGGTGTTTACGCATACCGACCGCCGAAAGATCGGCCTGTGCAGCTCACTATCCGCACGCGGCTCGTAATTGCGTGCGTGTATTCTTGACCAATTCACTGTCGGCACCACGATACAGAAATTTTCTTTCAGCTGGCACGGCTTTTTTTTCTCGCATTTTGGAATACCGAATTACAGGGTCATTCGGGAAGTACTGAGAACAGGAAGAGGCATCTTGAGGGTTTATTTAACTGCAATACATTTGAAATTACTTCGGTCGCATCGGTGTTGTCCTGGAAAAATAAATAACGAAAATACTGTGAGTTATTAAAGGGCAACGCCGGCGGTTCTTTGACCGTGTTTTCATGTTAATTTTTTCCATTAGTGCTTATAGTCCTATAGCAGCCAGGATGGCTCAGTCTTCTCTGAAACGCCCCAATAATTTTTAATAACCGACTGAAAGGCGTGTTCACACCGAAACTGAAAAGGGACGACATCACAGCCCTCCCGCGATCATAAATACGGTATTGGTGCCAGAAAAATGAGAGTGGCGAGGTCATCCGACGATGTAGTGAGTTATGCCAGCTTTTCTGAACTTCACAGCGGCAATTTTACCGCTGAATTGTGGCCGTTTTGCTTTTGACGGCCCGCTGGTTCGGGAAGGCAGCATTGAAGGTGATGACGTCAAAAACACAGCGTGGCCGGCCTGGGAATCCGCTAAAATATTTCAGAATAAGTTTCCACGAAAACTACACGACTTGCAACCTCCTGACTTGCCCTATATTATTACAGTACTGAGGAGAATACAAACTGCAAATTTCATTGAGATCCGTAGACACCGAAAAATCGCCGGAGTTGCCCATATACAATTGTCTCCCCGCCAATGATTGACACCAGCAGTTAACACAAATATGGAAGCCGCTACAATATTACCGTGATGTGTATCTGGTTAAATGCTGCACCACCAGATGTCGCTATCGGCGTTGCCAATAACGTGTGCTTCTCCGGTAGCCCTTAATCGATTAACGTAAAGAAGTCTACAGGACAAACTACAGGGCTCTGGCCTTTCCGTCTAATGAAGACACAATCGCTTTTTCCTGTGAGCCTCGAGGAGCGAGCGATGACCATCGTGCGAGCCGGTGGATCAAACTCGCAGACATGATAGCCGCGACTGCGGCACTGACCACCAGGTCGATAACACTCGCAGGACTTGGACCCGCGCTCGGCGTTGCACAATG
The DNA here is from genome assembly GCA_013339685.2 of Hyalomma asiaticum. Taxonomy (NCBI): domain Eukaryota; kingdom Metazoa; phylum Arthropoda; class Arachnida; order Ixodida; family Ixodidae; genus Hyalomma; species Hyalomma asiaticum. The sequence goes on from JABSTT010001811.1 coordinate 24,830, forward strand.
TGCACAGTTTTTAAGTAACGCTGTTCTAATGTACTACTTCAGAAACAGATTGCAGAAACACATTTTGTGCTCATGTCACCAACAAAAGGAGCGAGCGCTTCGGCCGAAGTAGCGAGGAAGAGGCTCGCGTGCTAGTCCCTCCTCCCGCCCAATCCGTCGCTGCGGCTATACACTGTAAAAGAAAAATACTCCCAGGTCAGAGTAAAATGCCTGTGCTCTAGCGACCCCCCTATTGGGAGTTTTTTTCTACTCCGGACCTCCGGAGTAAAGCTTTTACTCTGGCTGGCCGGAGTTATTGCGTGGTGCCTCCGGACTACTTTTTGCTACTTTTCACTCCGGCTCGCCGGAGTTATTGCGTGGTGCTTCAGGACTACTTTTTGCTGTTTTTCACTCCGGCGGGCCGGAGTTCTTCCGTAGCGCCTCCGGACTAATTTTCGCTGTTTTTCACTCCGGCTGGCCGGAGTTATTGTGTGCTGCCTCCGGACTACATTTTGCTGTATGCTACTCCGACGCGCCGGAGCTTTTACGTGACGTCTTCGGACTAATTATTGCTGTTTTTTACTCCGGCTGACCGGAGTCATTGTGTGGTGCCTCCGAATTACTTTTTATTATTTCAGTCCGGTGGGACAGGAATTCTGTGTGACGCACCAGGAGTACCTCTGTGTATTTTTCTTCCCGCTCCGGCTGGCTAGTCTCTGCATGCCTCTTTTCAGACATTTAAATGGTATTTATTAATCGGCCAGGTTGCAGATGTGTGGTGCATTGCGAGTAATCGTTTTACCCCATCATCAACATAAAACATTCAGAAACAGCTGCTGCATTAAAGTTTATTGCATGTCTCGCGCAGCATGCAAACAGGGCACATAAACAAATAAAGCACCAAAAGTGGCAAGAAATAGTACAATATTTGCAGTACAGTGCAGTAATATGCACAACCATAAGCACTTTTTCACACTGTACAGTTATTTAGGCTGCAATGAACAAACGGTTTTGCTGGAGTAAAAGAAAGGCAAAATAACGAAACAATGGAACAGAAGATTTCGCACTGAACACAATATTTATATATATAATCTGCAGGAACGTGTCAGAAACACAACGCTAGCTGTTGTCGCCAAAGCTTGAAAAGAGGCAGTGGAACTGTTTACGAAGGATAATGCTGCGAGTCGCCCGCGTATATGCACTGTGGTTTGCATTCCACTGTGTCCAGGCCTGCTGGCGCATATTGTCAGCACGCCAACCATGTGTTCCTTGGCCACCGTACTGTGATGTGGGCCATTCGAACTAACGTAGCTCTGCACCGCAAACATGGTTCTAATGCAACGTTGCGTTGTGCTTGTTGAGAATGCAGGTGCGCGCCCTTCCTTTTCCTTTTTATATATATTTTTTGCGTTTCTTGAAAACCACGAAAGGACCATTAGCCGGGGCTTTGCCATTTATAACGATGCTTCTAAGTACTGCACGACGACTGTCACTCAAATTAGTGAGAGAGGGACAGATGGAGGGGAGCTAACAAAGGGATTGTAGAAGCGGGACCGTGAGAACGAACGACAAGGACGACTCGGAGAGCGGACTAGAAGGGACCCAACGAAGACCGCTCCGAAGAGATTTGTTTGGTGCACTTGGAATTACGTTTGTTTAAAACTGCAAATACATGTAAATAAATAACGTGAAAATATCGAAGCGTTTCTTCCACTCAACGAGCATCAAGCAACCATCTACACTGAGGAATTAGATCGAAATACTGTTTACTTGCTATTTCCTCTATCTCATTCTGCGTGTGCGTTAACATCAATAATAATAATAATAATAATAATAATAATAATAATAATATTGTTACACACAAACAAGGCTACATACACCTGTATTTACAGGCTCGACTTTAACCGTGCACAGCAAGAACGGCCAGCGTTCGGTTATCACTTCGTCGTCGTCTTCTTTGGGCCAGGCATGAAGGACACTCGCGTATGTGCCGTAGCATGACCCCCCGCTGTAGAAGCGCCGTCCCGGAGCGGCTAAAAAGTGTGGGAAATAGAGTTGTACGGTTTCAGCCGCGAAACGTGGACGACGTCTCTGGATGAGTTGGAATCGGCCGTCGTGGACGAGACGGGAGCAATTTCGTAGGTGACTGGAGTCACTTGGCGCAGCACGCGGTAGGGTCCAGCATATCGGGAAAGAAGCTTTTCGGATAATCCCACTCGGCGGCATGGGGTGTAGAGGAGCACAAGTTCACCAGGCGAAAAATATAGCTCGCGATGTCGAGCGTCGTAGCGACGCTGTTGACTGGCTTGGGACACCATAAGCCGAACACGGGCAAGCTGGCGAGCGTGATCTGCGTGTGCAATGGCTTCATGGGCATATTCAGTGGTAGCAGTGGTCGATGGAGGCAGCATGGTATCAAGGGGTAAAGCCGGCTCTCGTCCGTACAACATGTAGAAAGGCGAAAATCCAGCAGTATCATGGCGGGAGGAGTTGTAGGCAAATGTTATGTAAGGAAGCACCACGTCCCAATCGCGATGATCGTCGGAAACGTACATAGCTAGCATGTCTGTAAGGGTGCTAGCTCAAAGACCCTATACTTACGAAATCGGTGACCCCCTCATTTATTTAAACCTGAGGGCTAAACACAGGGTCAACTTGCATACGTAGCCGTTGAACAAAGGCTCCCTCGAGCGATCTCTCCTATATCCTGAGGTATTAAGTGGGGGCTCCTTCATGCCTGCAAATTCCCTTGTTTCACTCTATCACTTTGTCTTCCTCTGTCCTGGATCACATCTGCACGTTTTTGCAGCGATCATCTACCTCAATACAAATACTTAGAGAAATGCGTCACTTGATTCACTCATCAGGAGATATTGGGACAAGAGTGACGGTGTTCGAATTGGGCTAAAGGAGAACAGCCTGAGATTAGAAGGACGTTGAGGTTGCACAGACGATAGCCCGCAGTCGAATTAGAGTCTAGAACGCAGATAGTATACCTAAGAAATTTGCAGAACTGATGAGCTTACAGGCTTAGGCGACCGTGCGGCGGCGTAACATTTCGAGCATGCAAACAGCATAATGCTGCTTGACTGATGGCAGGTGTAAGGAAGGGTCACTGGAAGCGTTTGGCGCGCTGTGTTTCAGTTAAAACCAGAGGGTTTCAGTTTTGCGTATATAAAGTGATTGTAGCGAATTAGCATTCGCAATTCGCGATATGCGAGACACACATGTTCCCACATGTATTTATGCCAACACCACAGAGGCCTAAACGAAGGCGCGACAGCACTTACCCACCGCGTTAAGTGGGGGTGTTTTAAAAGTGGAAATTTTTTCATTTTCATTAATTGTAATGTGAGTTCGCGATACGATTGGGGCCCAATGGGCCTTGATGAGTATCACGATGGCATTTCGGATTTCGCAATTTGGAAAAAGAAATTAACACAGCTGGTCTGTCTTTTGTGATCTCATGCTATGATCAAGATTCGAAGTAAGGAGTGTTGTTGGGTTTCTGGATTCATAGATTCACCAAAATTACGTTTACTGTGCTAAGAAGAGGAGGATTCATCAACATAGGCACGCACGCACGCACACACGCACGCACAGGCACACAAACACACACGCACAGACACACACACACACAAAAACAACGAATTCAAGCACAGATGAATACATAAAACCTTCCACCCAGTGACTCTCTCACAATAAAAATATAACACAATATTTGTCACGATTTCGATAGAGATAAATACCACGTCCGTCTCTTCTGTTGTTTCTGTCGCTTTGGCGCTGTTTTAAGAGGAGAGAGCTTTAGCCTGGCCTAAGGCGTAGTCGGTCGACTCGATACGTGAGTCGATCACGGAAGTAGTGCGCCGTGTGAGGTGCACAAAACTTTAGGCGCCGCTCGAATTTACTGGTTCATTCCTCGCAGCCGCGGCGTTTCATACCGTAGTTTTGTGTAATGTAGCAGAGGGGTGGGAAAATGAAGAGAGATGATGAGGAGAGAAAAACGAAAGAATACAGATTAAAGCATAGCAGGCACTTTATAGTATAGTATAGCGAGGGCGGAGGAGTTAGGATGGGAAAGTGAGGGTGAGGTGGAGGCAAAAGAGGAGGGGAACGTCACTGTTTCCGATTCTTCCTCATTCTTCGCATCACTAGTACATAGCTGCACCGAGCGTCATCATCATCAGCCTATCTACGCCCACTGCAGGGCAAAGGCCTCTCCCATAGGTCTCGAATTATCCCGGTCCTGTGCTAACTGGGCCCAATTTATCCCCGCAAACTTCCTCATCTCATCTGGCCACCTAACCCTCTGCCGCCCCGTGCCAGGCTTGTCTTCTCTAGGAATCCACTCTGTCACCCTTAATGACCAACAGTTGCCTTGTCTTCGCATTAGGTGGCCGGCCCACGCCCATTTCTTCTTTTTAATTTCTATTAATATGTCCCTAACACGCGTTTGTTCCCTATTCAAAAGAAGAGGCGTGCAGGACACGGACACAAGGAGAGCAGTGAACAACACGAACGCCGACTAACAACTGATGCACAGCACAGAGGCGAAAGAGAAAGAAGACACACAGCTTATCTGCGCATGCTCGGAATGGTAGCGCCACCTGTCAATCGGTTAGACGTGCCGGACTTCGCGATAGACAACTCCTAAGGCTTTCTATCTCCTCTCTGTTTAAGCTAATCGACGGCTGACTCACGCATGCACTTCCACTAATACTGATATGCCAGGCCTCAACCAATAAACGCGTATCTTCGTTCTTATGCCTGTACAGGATCTCGGTTTTGTCTAACTCGGGCATGCAGCTACAGACCTGGCAGTGCAAGGATAGATTGGACGGCGTCCCACCTGATAGCGACCTTCTGTGTTCAATTAACCTTTGATTAATACAACGCGCAGTTTGCCCTACATAAAAACGTCCGCAGCTAAAAGGAATCTTATAAACTACACCCATGCGATAGTCGCTGAAATTGTTCTTGGCTAGGTGCTTAACAGGACAGATATCCGTTCGCTTCTTACCTTCCATCTGATCATTTCTTCTATGCACTGCAGCACAAACCCTTCCTAACTTATTGGGAGCCGTAACCACAACATTAACCCCATATTTACTTCCCACTTTCTTAAGCCTGTGCGAAACTGCGTGGATATACGGAATACTCACGACCTTTTTCTTGTTAATGTTACTCTCTGCTACAGCTTTTGTTTCGGTCGAAATCGACTTCTTAAGACGCTCAGCTACTGTGGCTATGGCTAGTCTAGGGTAAACTGCATCTAAGAGGCGCTCGACCTGCGCATTAAAGCTAATGGTCAAACGGTGCACGCACGACTTCGATAGGGCTGACTTTAAACAGGACAAGGCTATTCCGTTTTTTACTACTTTCGAATGCTTGGAGTCAAAGTTTAACAACGGCTTAGATGCTCTAGGGGAATACTGCCAACACACGTGATTCTGCTCAAATGACAACGAGATATCTAAAAATTGTATTACGTTTCTCTCCGGTAGTTCTTTCGTAAACCTTAGACCATCCCCATTAAGTTTAAATTGATCGCTTACATAGGTGACGACGGATTCAAAATCATCCTTACTACAAAGTACCAAGTAATCGTCCGCATACCGAAATACCCTAATGATGCGGTCCTTGTCCTGTTTAAAGTCAGCCCTATCGAAGTCGTGCGTGCACCGTTTGACCATTAGCTTTAATGCGCAGGTCGAGCGCCTCTTAGATGCAGGTTACCCTAGACTAGCCATAGCCACAGTAGCTGAGCGTCTTAAGAAGTCGATTTCGACCGGAACAAAAGCTGTAGCAGAGAGTAACATTAACAAGAAAAAGGTCGTGAGTATTCCGTATATCCACGCAGTTTCGCACAGGCTTAAGAAAGTGGGAAGTAAATATGGGGTTAATGTTGTGTTTACGGCTCCCAATAAGTTAGGAAGGGTTTGTGCTGCAGTGCATAGAAGAAATGATCAGATGGAAGGTATAAGCGAACGGATATCTGTCCTGTTAAGCACCTAGCCAAGAACAATTTCAGCGACTGTCGCATGGGTGTAGTTTATAAGATTCCTTTTAGCTGCGGACGTTTTTATGTAGGGCAAACTGCGCGTTGTATTAATCAAAGGTTTTGAACAGAGAAGGTCGCTATCAGGTGGGACGCCGTCCAATCTATCCTTGCACTGCCAGGTCTGTAGCTGCATGCCCGAGTTAGACAAAACCGAGATCCTGTACAGGCATAAGAACGAAGATACGCGTTTATTGGTTGAGGCCTGGCATATCAGTATTAGTGGAAGTGCATGCGTGAGTCAGCCGTCGATTAGCTTAAACAGAGAGGAGATAGAAAGCCTTAGGAGTTGTCTGTCGCGAAGTCCGGCACGTCTAACCGATTGACAGGTGGCGCTACCATTCCGAGCATGCGCAGATAAGCTGTGTGTCTTCTTTCTCTTTCGCCTCTGTGCTGTGCATCAGTTGTTAGTCGGCGTTCGTGTTGTTCACTGCTCTCCTTGTGTCCGTGTCCTGCACGCCTCTTCTTTTGATTATGGACTGTTACCAACTCGCTCAACTTTCTGTCCTTTTGTTCCCTAACCCACTGCGCTCTCTTCTTGACAATTATGGTTACCCTTACCATTTTCCGTTCCATAGCTCGCTGCGTCGTCCTCAATTCAGGCTGAAGCCTCTTAGCGTCCAAGTTATTGCCCCGTAGGTGAGTACCGGTAAGATCCAGCTGTTACATACTTTCCCCTCCAGACATAATGGTAAACTACCATTCCTTGTCTGACAAGGCTTGCCAAATGCATTCCACCCCATTCTTATCCTACTAATTATCTCAGCTTCATGATTGAGAACAAGGGTCACTATCAGGCCTAAGTAGACCTATTCACCTACTACTTCGAATGCTTCGTCAGCTATCTCAGATCGCTGTGCTCGCCCAAGACTATTGAACATTACCTTAGTTATCTGCATATTAATTTTAGGTGCCACTTTCTACTTTGCGTGTTTAGGTCAGTAATCACTCTTTGCAAAATATCTCCCCATTTACTTAGCAAGGCAATATCATCAGCAAATCTGAGGTTACTGAGGTATTCGCCATTAACCCTTAACCCCCCCCCTATTCCCAATGCAGTGTTCTAACTACTGCTTGTAAACATCCTGTGAATAACATTGCAGAGATTGTGTCCCCTTGTCTTACGCCCTTTCTTAAAGGTATTTTGCTGCTCTCCTTCTGGAGGATTATGGTGGCTTTGGAGCCGTTGTAGATGTCTTCCAGTAGTTTTACGTAGTACTCGTCTACGCCCTGATTCCGCAACGACTGCATGACTGCTGAGGTATCGACCGAGTCAAATGCTTTCTCGTAATCTATGAAAGCTATATATAGGGGCTGGTTATACTCCGCGCAAATCTCTATCACTTGACTGATAGTGTGAATACGGTCTACTGTTGGGTAGCCTTTAAGAAACCCCACTTGTTCGTTCAGTTGACTGAACTCTAAGGTGGCACGAGTTCTGTTAGCGATTACCTTGGTAAATACCTTGTAGACAAGTGACAGTAAGCTAATCGGCCTGTAATTTTTCAAGTCCTCTGTGTCGCCCTCCTTATGGCTTAACATGAAGTTCGCATTCTTCCATAACACCCATTTGGGGAACCACAAGCATCCGCGCGGCCGGAGTCATTCTTCAAGCCGCATTAACAACCATAACCAGCATCAACACCTGAAACAACCTCAGGTCGCTTGGACGAAGACATCGCAGCATCAGACAGAAAAGGTGACAATGGAGACCTCAAGCACTGGCGCGACGACAACGTCGGTGAGTTGGTCAGCGCAGTTTCCACCTCTTTCATCACGTTCATCACCTCAACACAAGAAACACAAATCGCACCACTTCACGCACTTGCTATTATACACACTGAGACTTCTACACCCACAGTCGACAAGCCAGCCACTCAATACTACTGTAAAACTACTGTCCAAAACGAGAGGTGCGAGAAATGATAGAGGAAAGGGGAACATAGAGAACAGAGAGCAGCACCGACCAAAGTAAAAGATAAATAAATATATTCTTAAAAGACGTTTCAGCTCCCGTACGGGAGCCTTGTTCACAGTGAAGCAAGAATGACAATATCACCTATTTATCAGTTCGTCCTATCACACCTTTTCGGCAGCGAGCATATACAGGGGGCAGATTGCCGCTGTTCATGTTCAGAGTCTGCGCCGTAGTCTGGATGAACGGAGATTCAAGAGAAAGTCGCGGAAACAGCCTCTTTTCCGTGGCGATGGCGGAAGCGTCCTCCCAGCTGATCGCATGGCCCGATGCCAGAACGTGTTCTGCAACGGAATTAGATGCCACCTTCTTATTCCTGACGTCATTGCAGTGCTCGCATAATCTCCTCTTAGAATTTCCGGTTTCACCCATGTAAACTCGGTCGCGATCCGCACAGGGCACTTTGTAGACGACGCCAGAAAAATTCTCGCGGCCAAGCTTGTCTTTCACATTCGTGAGGCGGCTTCCAATTTTTCTTGCAGGAACGTGTGACACCTAAACATCGTAGGAGCGAAGAACTCTGCCAAGGGACTCGCTCAGTCCAGTAACATAAGGCACCGGCGCTCTTTTGCATGTAGAGCAAGTGCTTGGTTGAGGCGGTCGTGAAAGTTGACGATGTACTGACTTCAGAAAAGAAGAAGGGCATCCACATGCGGTCAGCTCTCGATGGACAGTTTTCACGTCGGTCCATCTATCATCTTCCTTTGAGCACGTTCGGTGAGCTCGTCACAAAAGCGTAGAGACAACTGAACGTTTATGAGAGGGATGGTTCAGTGATCTGAAATGACGGTAGTGGCCAGTATGTGTGCTTTTCCTGTAAGCAGAGAACATTAAGTGATCATCTTCTCGCTTTACGAGGACGTCGAGAAATGGTAGGCAGCCGTCCGATTCTTTCTCCACCGTGAATTGTATGGCATCATTAATAATAGAATTCAGATGCTTGAAAAGGTCCGGTAGGGCATCGTGTTGCACGACACAAAAACAATCGTCCACACTACTGCAGAAATATTTTTGATGGATGAGCAAACGAGGACAAAGCTAGGCTCTCGACCGTTTCCACTGTCAGGTTGGCAACGGCGACCGTCACGGATGCACCCATGCCAGTGCCATGTACCTGTTTATAGCACTTGCTCCGGAACGTGAAGTATGTGTTCTGCAAGCAGAGCTGGAGATAGCCTTGCGAGATCTGCAACCTGTATTGGCTTTCTGCTTGGCAGTGTACAGTCTGACTGTAAGGCAGCAGTGCACACTTCTACCACTTGTCGGACGGACTGAGACCTATATCAAGAAGTCTGCTGATTTCATTGACAAGGTACGTGACTTAAGACTATAAGATCATGAGGTGCTGGTGCCTTTGACGTCAAGTCTCTCTTTACAAGCGTACCACTTCAACTTGCCGTAGAAGTGTGCACTGCTGCCTTACAGTCAGACTGTACACTGCCAAGCAGAAAGCCAATAGAGGTTGCAGATCTCGTAAGGCTATCTCCAGTTCTGCTTGCAGAACACATACTTCACGTTCCGGAGCAAGTGCTATAAACAGGTACATGGCACTGCCATGGGTGCATCCGTATCGGTCGCCGTTGCCAACCTGACAATGGAAACGGTCGAGCGCCTAGCTTTGTCGTCGTTTGCTCATCCACCAAAAATATTTCTTCGGTATGTGGACGATTGTTTATGTGTCGTGCAACGCGATGCCCTACCGGACCTTTTGAAGCATCTGAATTCTATTAAAGAGGCCATACAATTCATGGAGGAGGAAGAATCGGACGGCTGCCTACCATTTCTCGACGTTCTCGTAAAGCGAGAAGATAATCACTTAATGTTCTCTGTTTACAGGAAAAGCACACATACTGGCCGCTATCTCCGTTTCAGATCAGTGAACCCTCCCTCTCACAAACGTTCAGTTGTCTCAAGAATGTTGTGACGAGCTCACCGAACGTGCTCAAAGGAAGATGATATACGGACCGACGTGAAAACTGTCCATCGAAGGCTGACCGAATTTGGATACCCTTCTTCTTTTCTGAAGTCAGTACATAGTCAACTTTCACGACCACCTCAACCAGGCTCTCGCTCTACATGCAAAAGAGTGCCGGTGCCTTATGTTCCTGGATTGAGCGAGTACCTTGCTAGAGTTCTTCGCTCCTACGATGTTCAGATGTCACACGTCCCTGCAAGAAAAATTCGAAGCCGCCTCACGAATGTGAAAGACAAGCTTGGCCGCGAGAATTTTCCTGGCGTCATCTACAATGTGCCCTGTGCGGATCGCGACCGAATTTACATAGGTGAAACCGGCAATTTTAAGAGAAGATTACGCGAGCACTGCAATGACGTCAGGAGTAAGAAGGTGACATCTCATATTGTGGCAGAACACGTTGTGTCATCGGGCCATGCGATCAGCTGGGAGGACGCTTCCGTCATCGCCACGGAAAAGAGGCTATTTCCGCGACTTCATTTTGAATCTCTGTTCATCCAGACTACGGCGCAGACTCTGAACAAGAACAGCGGCAATCTGCCCCCTGTATATGCTCGCTGCCGAAAAGGTGTGATAGGACGAACTGATAAATAAGTGATATTGTCATTCTTGCTTCATTGTGAACAAGGCTCCCGTGCGGGAGCCGAAACGTCCTTTAAGAATATATTTCTTTATTTTTTACTTTGGTCGGTGCTGCTCTGTTTTCTTCATGTTATTCCCCGACCGGATGGGATTCCGTCCAAATCTAGACTTTCAAATGGGAACAGGTTTGCGAGCAGAAATGCAAAAATTAAATGAAGTTGTGGCTGATGTAAAGCACAAGCTGGAAGACGTCGTAAAACAGGCCATGAATGAAATGAAGCAGTTGATTAATGCTTCTCTCTGCCAGCAGGCTGAGTGCCTGCCACATGACACTAACTCCTCTCGAGATCCACGCAGGCCAAACCCCTATACCCGTCCGGTCCGTTCCAACACACAGACCCTCACTGCTCAAGCCCTCGCCAGCGATACACCATTGAATAATCATGGCCAGCAAACCTAAGAAACACACTACAGCACCCTTCCGAGTGTGGCAGTGGTATTGTAGAGGATATCGAAGGAAGCGTGGGGAACTCACACAATTCATCGCCACACAGCCCCACCCACCAGATGTTATAGCGCTTCAAGAAGTGCTCTGCACTCCCACTCTTGGTGGCTACAACGCTTACACAGATAAATATGGCACCACCAAACCGCATTTAGCCGCGACCCTTGTATTCAAGCACATCACAGTGGTCGAGCACACACTAGACAGCTCCAACATTCCACACGTATTCTTGGAAATATTACCGAGAGCTCGATCTCAAACAAGCTTGTTCTTGCTAAACATCTACAGTGCACCGAAATCAAGACGGGACGACTTTGGACAGCTTTTTGCAGCTGCAAGTAAGCAAGCGAAGAATCTGATTATTCTCGGCAACTTGAATGCTTACCATCCAGCCTGGGGGTACCAAACAGAAACTCCGAAAGGCCGCCGGCTAGCCCACGTCATGACCCTTCATAAATTAACTCTTTTAATGGAACATGACACGCGTACCAGAAGAGGCAATAGCGTAAGCAGAGCGAAGTAAGCGATTCATGTCCCGACCGAACGATGGTCAGAGGGCTGACTCAATGCTCATGTAATAACATGATAGAGAACTTGGGTAGCGACCGTAGCGTTTTGGCCACAGAAGTCAAGCTATCCACGCCACGCATTCCAGAGCGTGTAATCAAAATAACGAATTGGGAGGCTTTTCGACAAAAGCGGATCACGTCCAGTCAAAGTGATGCGCCCTCACTACGTCAATGGATTCAATACCCACAGGCAGATTACAAAGCTGCAACCAAACAAGTGACAACAACGCACACGCCTGAAGTGGACAGCCACCTACTTCACCTATGGGAGGGTCGCAGAGGTCTCGTCAAACGGGGGAAGAGGCAGCGGCACAACCCCAAGCTAAAACAAAGGATTGCACGGATCACGGCTGAAGCGGAAGAATACGCTGCTACCCTCACGAACAACAGTTGGCACCTCTGCGACTGGCTCAACGGCACGCTGAGCACATCTAAGACATGGTCTATCCTGCGTGCACTGCTCAACCAAACATACACAAAAACGCACACAACTAATACCATCCGCACTATTCTTCATAAAGAACAAATGGATGACGACGCCCTACTCTGAACACTGCAGCATAAATACATAGCTACAGGTCCTCGACCGGAGTACAGAGACTATCCACACCAGGAAGTGACGAAGCTGGACGCAGACATCAGAGAGGCAGAAGTTAGCGCTGATCTAATTGGCATAAGGCGAAACACGACACCTGGAGCAGACGGCTTTCATTACACTGCACTACGCAATCTCGACGACCAGGCCATGCAGCAGCTCACTAATTTCTACAGTCAGCATTGGAAAAATGCAACGCTCCCTCAAGAATGGCGGCACGCCGACATCACATTAATTCCGAAACGTGGCAAACCCTTGTCCGTTCAAAATTTCCGACCGATATCCCTCACTTAGTGTGTCGGGAAGCTCTTCGAGCACGTTGTTCTTATGCGCCTGCAGGACTACCTTGAGGCGAGAGAGTTTTTCACTAACACCATGTTTGGCTATCGCAAAAATATGTCTACGCAAGACATACTTCTATAACTTAAGGAAGATGTTGTGGATGGCCCAAGTGCGGCGCAGACGAGGGCGATTTTGGCCTTGGACCTCAAGGGGGCATTCGACAACGTCTCGCATGACCTCATATTAAAGAACCTTGCCTCCTCCCGATGTGGCAAACGCACCTACAATTATGTTCGAGCCTTCTTATCTGACCGCACAGCAACCATTGACTATGGTGAAATTCGGTCAGACACAAAGCTTTCTGGCAGAGGTACTCCGCAGGGTTCCGTTCTCCCGCCTACCCTGTTCAACGTGGCCATGGCAAAGCTACCACCGCTCCTGGAACAACTTCCGAATGTGCAGCATGCGCTGTAGGCCGATGACGCCACAATCTGGGTAACAAAAGGGTCGGACGGCGCCGTTCAAGATGCACTACAGGAAGCCGTCGTTGTAGTCCAAGGGTACGCCATTGCCGGACTCACCTGCGCAGCTGAGAAATCGGAATTTCTGCTCGTGTTCAAAAAACGGAAAAAGAGAGACAAACCGCCAGACGTGATCTTGCATCTGAATGGCAACCAAATTCCAAGGGTAGATAGACTTTGCATACTAGGACTCCACATCCGACACAACGGCAAGGCTGCATAGCTGTCCAACTACTACGCCAACAAATTGCCCAAGTAACGCACATGATAAGGCGCATTACAAACCGCCGACATGGGCTTCTCGAAAGACACCCTCCGAATTGTGCAAGCTCTAGTGATTAGCAGACTCACCTACCGCCTCCCCTACCATAACCTTGCTCAAACCGAGACGAACTGGATGGACGGCCTCTTTCGCACGGCACTAAAGGCGGCTCTGGGACTACCCCAATACGCGTCAATGCAGCTCCTACTGCGACTTGGGGTCCACAATACCATTCGAGAACTGGTGGAAGGCCACCTGGACAGTCAAATTCAACGCCTGCAACGAACAAGACAAGGTATTGATATTCTCTCCCGGTTGGGATACACAACGCCGAACAAAGCGCTACAAGAACGCAAGAACCTTGGACTTGAGATTCGAAGCAAAATTAAAGTGGCCCCGATTCCACGAAATGTGCATCCTGACCGATAAAAAGGCCGGAGACATGCAAAGGTTCAGACTTTAACGCGTGTTCTAGTTGATGGTACATCTGATACGCCGGTCCTCTGTACTGACGTGGCACGGTACCCATAAAGACAGGCCATGTGTCTTTTCGCAGGAGACAACACCGGCACTCTAATCGTTTTGGCCACACTTAACACTAACGACAGTGCCATGGCGAAAGAGGCGGCTGTCGCCCTGGCTATTGTACATGCTTCTCTCCTACCAGCACGGGACGAACCTACGACAGTGGTCACTGACACGTAAACTGCCTGCAGAAACATAGCACAAGGAATGGTGACACCATACACACACCGTATTCTGACATCTTTACACCCCTCACTAATACTCAGGGTGCGTATCGTTTTAACACCACTACACGCCTCTCTTCATGGCAATGAACGCGCTAATGCAGTAGCCCGAGAGCTCACAAACCAGGCACCATCGGAAGAGCTGTCCGATCCAGACGACGCACCAACAGAACCATTGAACTACGTCGACACTCTAAAACATACAGACAGAGCCGACGTTATTTCCCCCCACCACACCATTTCCTTATCCGGGAGGAAGCTGTCGCGTGGCGGCAACTACAGACTAATTCCTTGCCATATCTCTTCAACCTACACCTCTTTCATCCCACACAATATCCCTCATACTCTCCCTACTGTGGGGGGCAGCCTACTGTATATCACTGCACGTGGGAATGCCCATGTCCACCGGGCTGTTCCCCTATCCCATCACCATCACATTCCTCCTGGGAGACTGCGCTGACCAACTCAGCGCCGCTGGAGCAGCGTCGGCTGATACAGCGAGCACGTGGGGTGGCGCTTGCCAATGGGGCCCTGAACTAAGCACTCCACCCTACCAGGAAGATCCCTCATTTCGCTGAAATAAATGTTTACTCTCTCTCTCTCTCTCTCCATAATATCAGTATGCGCGCATTCGTTAGGTATTGTGTATATACAGGCTTGCCAATTTTTCAGTATTATCTGCCCATCATCCTTTAAGAGATCTGCTGTTATCTGAGCCTCGCCGAGTGCCTTTCCCGCTTGCATCTCTATCACAGCTTTCATTACTTCCTCTGTCAGTAGTGGTGGGATGCCAGCCTCTTATAAACTACTTCCCCGTTCACTAGTATCCTGGTTATCGTGGGTGCTGTAGACATCTCTGTAAAGCTCCTCGGCTACTGTAACTATCCTATCGCTATTCATGATCACGTTGCCTAGCCTGTCTCGTAATGCATACGTCTGGTTTTCGCTTATGGCTAGACGTCTCTTCACCGCTTTCACGCTCCTTCCGTTCCTTGGAGCATGCTCAATCCGCTCCATATTATTTTCGTATGTCGGCTGTCTTACACTTATTGATTACCTTCGAAAGCTCCGCTAGTTCTATTCTGTCAGTTGCATTAGATACTATCATGGCTTGCCATTTTCTAATCGTCTTTCGTCTCCTCGGAATGTTTGCTGGTAATCTTTCTATCGATCTTACCCCGTACTTCTATTGCACACTCCGTGACAATACGTGTTATATTATCGCTGCCTTCCTGAACACAAATATCTGCTTGCTCTGTTAGAGCGGAATATCTGTTTTGCAGTGCTATCTCGAATTCTTCGACTTTCGGTCTTACAGTTAGCTCATTGATCGGTGTCTTTCCTACTAGCTTATTGCGGTCCCTCCTCAAGTCGAGCCCAATTCGAGATCTCACCATCATGTGTCCTTCACCTAACCCTGCCCAGCACTTCCACATCCTGCACGAAAGCAAGGCCATCACAGAGTATGAAGTCTATTTCATTTTTGTGCTCGCCCTTCAGGCTTCTCCACGTCCACTTTCGATTCTCCCGTTCACCCAAGAATGTATTAATGATGCGCAGATTATTGCGCCCTGCGAACTCTACTAAGTCCCCTGTATCATTCCTACCGCCCACGCCATAGTTCCCCACTGCCTTGTCTCCAGCCGGCTTCTTGCCTACGTAGCATTGAAGTCTCCAATCACAACGGTGTACTGCGTCCTTACTCTAACAATTGCCATTCCACGTCTCCACAGAAGCGTTTAACTAGCCGGTCGTCATGGCTGGACGTAGGTGCACAGCCGTAATTGTACCACCTTCAATTTGTACCTCTCGTTAGGCTGAGTTACAAGACCTGCTGCGCTCTCGTTAATGCTATAGTATTCCTCTATGTTGCTAGCAATGTTCTTGTTGACCAGAAATCCCATTCATTGTTCTCTTTTGTCGTCTAGACCACGGTAACATAGAACCTGCCAATTTTCCAGCATTTTAAAGGCTTCCCCCGTGCTCCTAACCTCACTGAGCCCTATAACGTCCCATTTAATGCCAGCTAATTCTTCAAACAATACCTCTAGACTCACCTCGCTAGATAAAGTTCTTGCGCTAAATGTTACCAGACCCGTCCCATGCACCATGCAAAAGGTGTGGTTCGAATCCCGGTTCCGCGCAATTCTCCACCTGATTGAAAAAATCGACGTGTTGATTGAATTGCAGAAGGAGGCTTGGGGTGCGGCCGGATCCCGGCGACCATAGCCGGCAAGGCACTCTCTCATCAGAGCAGGATTGGCCACCCTGGTGGATTAACGCCCATGACTTCCCTTGAATACGGCAGTTAACCTTCGTGCCTCAGACCGCAGCGGCTGCGAAGCAGCTGACCACGGCGGCGGTCAAACCTGCGACGCAGCAGAGGGTGCTAAGAATCTCTGGCACCAAGCATAGCATAGCCTTTATTGTACCGCATGGCAAGGGGGCGGGGAAAGGATGTGAGAGGGAGGAAAAGGGAAAGGAGGAGTAGAGTTGGTGCATTGCGCAGGCCCGTGCAGTATAATGCAAGGGGTGGGAAAGGGAAGGGTGAGGAAGAATTATGCGAGGGTGAGGAGAAGGGAATGGAGTAGAGGTACACCACTAGTTCCCCTGCTTCATCTGTCTTGGCACCACTAGTGCGTAGCTTCACCAAGCTTGCGCTACACTGTAAACACTCGTGCATAGTATGCGCAGCAACGGGGTAGGAAATTAGTGAGAGTGAAGAGGGGTGGAAGTTGCATAGCAATGGCGCGTACAGTATAGTATAACAAGGTTTGCGAAAGGGGAGGAGTGAGGGTGAGGTGGAGGGGAACGCCACCATCTCCGATGTTTCCTCAATCTTCGCACCACTAGTGAGTAGTGGTGCGATTTTTTTTTCTTCTTAAGGCGCCGCGATACATTGAGAACCATTTCGAATATCAAGTTGCCTGAAGGAGAACAAGAACCGGTCGCTATGTCTGGGAGAGCTACATAACCCTCCCGTCGCAATTTGCTACCAGCGGTCAATCTCACTCACTGCGCTCGTACTAACAGCAACACAATCGTGAATAATATCAGGAAGAGCGTCACGGCGATTTCAAGCAGGCTGAGAGCCCCGCCCTGCATGCACATGGTCGCTCCGATGTACATGAAGCCTTCAATGGAGAGAAACAGGTCGATCGCCACTGCCGCCACTGCCGCCACACTGCCGCCACTTTCGCCAGGTTCATCGCTATCCACGACATGTCCTTCCAGTTCCTGGAGTCGCAGCAGAAATTCCACCGTGGCTGCAAACGTACACTCTAAGCCGCAAAGGACGAAAACCGGAGTAACCGCTGCAGTTAGGCCTCGCGACCAGCGGTTAGTCTGGGGAGAGAGCAACTGAAAACGATGCGTGCCGTGCGCAAATCTCATGGTCGAAATGTTTCGTCCTTACCTTCAAAGGGACTAACTGAAGGATGAACGGTGGCATTTCGTCTCTACGCGTCGCTGTTAGTCCCTCTGGCATATGCTTCGGCATATGCAATTGCTTTTTCATCCACCGCCGGTGGCTAAGTGGTCGTGGCCTGCTGCAGCGAAGCACGAGGTCGTCGTTGCGATTGTCTGTCGAAACCGCTACATTCCATGTGGTGGTGAAGTTGCAGGGGCAGAGAGAGAACAACTTTAATAAAATAAAGGAACCCCAGACCTGCCCCACGGAAATCGAATGTTTTTGCAATGTGTCCTCGAGCACATCAAGGGGACCCTGGTGGTTAAAATTAATACGGAGACCTCCGCTACATTCAGAAGAACTGGACACTGTGAATTCGACACAGGACAATAGGAAAAAAAAACACACTGAAGCAAACAGTCGAACGGTCGAATCCGTGCTATCCAATATTTAGTACTATGAACCAATTAGCGTCGAGCTATGAATTTCGTTGATATATGCTGCATCGTATATTGGTCGAGAGAGGAGGTGAATTTGTGCAACTAAGATAAAAATACACATAAAGCCTGTCACGCTTATCAACTACTGAGGGCACGTAAAACTTTCATGTACCAGTCAAGGGAAGCTGGTAGAGGTAGAAACAACTTTATTTTGGAGGGAGCAAGGGCAATTTGCAAAAAGCACAAACAAGAACGCGTCCGTAGGAGAGCGCTCACCCCTCCGGCTGAGGGGCGCAGACTGCGAGCCCCTTTGTGTACCGAAACTCGCATCAAGTTAGTCACAGTAGGCAGTCGCGGTGCGTGCCTGCACGTGCAGCGCTGTAAAAGATGGTGCTTGTGTTTACTCTGTGTATTTCCGCGACCAAAAAGTAGTCCGTTGCTTGCGGGAGTGAAAAACAATAAATGCCTCGGTCGCAGCCTCACGTCATAATATAGTTCTGATCAGCTTAACAAAACACGCTCGTAATTGCAGGGGAAACAATCGAAACGCGCGAGTCTGTGTTTTGTGTAGCTCGTTTGTGTGTCGGAGCGATACACCTCTCCTTTTCTTTACGGACTACTTGCGTAGCCTGTCCAGCGTTGCAGTCAGTGGTGGCGACAGGACACTGTCAACATGCGGCAGAATTTTTGAGAAGTGTGCGCGCGCGGTCGTGGTGTGAATAGGGTGGCCGAAGGGTGATGTTACTAAGATGGTGTTTTCTGCAAGCACACGGACACGCCGAACGAGCCCAACAGTGTTTTCAGCAGAGACCAGCGTAGCGAGGAATCGACAGCCCGTTGATTTTTCTATGGATTATCTGCTCGCACGCCACGGATAAGACCACGTGTTAGCAAGTACTCTTATGGCTCATCGGACTTCCTATCTCTTGTAATCGCGCGTTAAGTATTGCTCATTCTCCTTGTATGTTTTGTTAATAGGGTTTTCTTGCGTGGTTCTTTTTTTTCTTTAACCCTCTGGCCCTTCCGATTTTCTTACCAAAGAGGCACACGTGGGAGACGTTTATTCTTTTCGTTGGAATCTTACCTTGATCATAGCGGTGTGTGTGTGTGTAGATCGTGCAGATGTAAAACATGCAGGACGTTGTAGTGCTCGTAGTCTTTTCTTTTCCTCCCATTGCATGCTTTCTCATGCCCCTAGTCTGCAGTGTTGTGCGTACCTATTGAGGTCATGAAGTCTAGGGTTTGACGAAAACTCGTCTGGCGAGGAAAAACCATGGTTGAAGAAAACGTACACTCGCCAAGTAAAATAAAACAACACAATTGACGTTTCGGCGCCCAGCACGGGTGCCTTGTTCAAAATGAACGAATGCATGGCGGTCTTTATTATATATGCGGCGAAAGGCGCAACGCGCTTGCGTATACCTCAGGGAGTGGACCCCGTGTCCGATTTATCGTGTTAGTAGTGGATTGTATGCAAAAAGATTCGATGAGCAGGCGGGATGATAACTTCTTCTCTTTTTCGATAATGGAAGCCGATTGCCAATCAAGACAGTGTCCAGTTTTTTCACTATGCTCTGCCAGGGCGTTCTAAATCGTGTGCCTTTTTGGCTACATCATTACGATGCTGCTGCAGTCTTCTTTTAAAATTTCCCGTCTCGCCTATGTAGCTCGCCTGGCAGTCTTGGCACGGTATTTTGTAGACGACGCCAGGGTATCTTTCCTTTTCAAGGCGGTCTTTGACTCGAACGAGTTGTTGTTTCAGCTTGCTTGAGGGGATGTGGCAGACTTTCACTTCGTAATCTTGGAATATTCTTGAAAGGGACTCGCTCACACCTCGTGCATAGGGGCGTGAAGCCCGCTTTTTCGTTGTCGTTGCCCTGGCAGAGGGTTCAGCTGCGCGCCTTTCTTCAGTTTTTATAAACCGGCTGGGGTAGCCATTGCCCATCAAGTCCTGCGTCACTCTCTTCAACTCGGCTCTGCGTGCGTCGGAAGTAGAACACAATCGGTATGCGCGGTTAAACAGTGACGTTGCAACAGATCGTTTTTGTCCAATAGGATGTGCCGAATCGAAGTGTAGATATTTCCCTGTATGTGTAGGCTTTCGATAAACGCTTGTTGAAAGGCCGGATGCAGTACGTGCGACGTCAACGTCCAGGAAAGCCAAGCGGCCGTTCACTTCTTCAACGGTGAACTCGATTGTGCTCTGGAATGAGTTCAGGTGTTCCAGAAAAGGGACGACGTCTTCACGGCGGATAATGGAAAAACAGTCATCCACGTACCGCAGGAACAATTTTGGTGCAGGCTGGAACGTAGCGAGGGCTTCCTCTTCAAGAGCTTCCAATGCGATATTGGCACAAGACACTGACACCGACGCTCCCATTGCCGTACCGAACACTTGCTTGTAGAACGATCCATTAAACGAAAAATATGTGTTGCGCAGACAGAAATTCAAAAGGCGGCACACATCATCGGCCTCCAACGGGGTGCGCGCAGGCAGCGAGTCGTCGTTCTTCAATGCTGATCTGCAGCAGTCAACTGCATAGTCTACTGGTATGCGTGTGAACATAGACTTGACGTCAAAAGAGACCATGATGTCCTCGCAGTCTAAGGTCACGTTCCGGATCTTGTCAACGAAGTCAGCGGAGTCCTTTACGTACGTCGACGTTCGTCCTACGAGCGGGCGGAGCACACTATGAAGATAGCCAGAAAGACTGTGCAACGGGGAGCGCGTGTAGTCTACAATCGGCCGCAGCGGGACATTGGGTTTGTGAATCTTGGGCAGGCCGTATATTGCAGGAGCCGAGCCGGTGTGACACAACAGCCTGTTATACAGATGCTTCTTTTCGGGCGGCACAAACTTGAAGACGTCAGTCAGCAGCTTCTGAAGTTCTGACTCTGTCTTTCTTGTAGGATCCCGGTCGATCTTCGAATACGTAGTTTCGTCCTCGAGATGCTCCGTCATTTTCGAAACGTAGTCATTACGGTTCATAACAACCGTCGCATTCCCCTTATCTGCAGGCAAGATAACAATGGCTTTGTTATTCTGTAGTCTTTTCATGGCTTCTTTGTCGAGGAGGCTCATGCTTGAGGTCCTAGCATTGCGAAGCTTTGAAAGAGCCCCAATAGCACGGGTACGGGCTTCACTTTGTAGAGCAGGCTCCACTTGGCGTACGGCCTCCTCAACTGAACACACCATCTTTCGCATACTCGGCCTGGTACCAGTGTTGAAGTTTAGGCCGCGACTTAGTAGATGAAGCTCGGCAGCATCAAGGTGGTGTGACGACAAGTTGCAAACACCAGCTGGGTTTCCAGGAGGCTGACATTTGTCAAGCAAAGACACAAACTTCTTTTCTTGGCACTTTTCTCGTTCCTGTCGAGTCGCAGCAGCAGTTCCATTGGAGTAGAGTACAATCCTATGGAATTCTGTGGGGGCGATGTGCTCAAGCATGCGTTGGCTAAAGAAAACCTCGTTTTCTAAGCGCTTTATGGTTGCCTTTGTTTCAAGGATCCGTGCTTGTAGAAGGAGCTTCTCGCAACGTGACACAGCCTGCTTCCCAAACGGCGTACGGACCAAGATTGGTAGGCGGAGTGACTTCGGGATGATGCTGTGGGCTTTACAACGCAGATTGAACTGTAGGTGGCATTCAAACGATGCCAGCTTCGATTTGAGCGAAACAAATTGCCGTACCTTGGTTACGGTGGACTGTCCATGCTTTTCGCGAAGCGTAATGAAGTCTAGGGTTTGACGAAAACTCGTCTGGCGAGGAAAAACCATGGTTGAAGAAAACGTACACTCGCCAAGTAAAATAAAACAACACAATTGACGTTTCGGCGCCCAGCACGGGTGCCTTGTTCACAATGAACGAATGCATGGCGGTCTTTATTAAACGTCAATTGTGTTGTTTTATTTTACTTGGCGAGTGTACGTTTTCTTCAACCACCTATTGAGGTCATGTGCTTGTTATGCTCGTAGTCTGTGTGTGCCTACTGCAGACGCAAGTTTATGAATATGAATCCGCGGCAGATACACGCAGGCTACTTTTTTTTACAATAGACCTTTTTCAAGCACCGCAGCGCCACCCGTGGGCGCGCAAGTGCTTCTTGGAAATGTGTGTAACATCCAGCCGCCCAGCAGACCGAAGCCCAGCTTTTCCAAGCGCGTCTTTCGCTCTGAGTGAGTGACATGGGAGCGAGGCTAAACGCAATTTTTGTGTGTTTTCTTTTGTAAGCAGGCGCACAGCTGCACGGGACAATGAAAAGGGAGGGGATCAAGGGGGTCATTCGCGGGGGTCGGACTGGTCCTACGGGGTGTGCGCTGGCATGTCTGGTCAACGTAGTTTCCCGGTGTCTCGGCAGTGTAGTACGTGTGTTTGCGAGTGACCATGTGCTTTATCTCCACCCCGCGTGTTCGGAGAACACCGAGATGTGGACGCTGTATTCCTGTGTAGGTGTTTGTGTCGGCATTCCAGTGTGGTCCTACGCAGGCAACTGCAAAGTAGCGATGTGTTTGCGACGACGAAGTAGACCAACGGGCAGTTTGTGCTAAATGAACGAACTGTGCGCAGTGCGTGAACGAAGTCTGTTGCGGATATCTCTTTCTAGGTACTGTAATTCATTGTTTTCTAATTAAACAGGTATGGTTTTGCATTTACCGCGTGGGTTTTTCCGGCTCATTTGGGTACCCCTCCTTGCTTGGTGCGTGTACTTTTCTTCTGACCCGCTGGGATCTGTTCCCGCTACTCGCTACTGTCGCTTGGTTCCCTTTTCAATAAAGCTTCACTTTAGTAAAACCACATTTTGTTGACAGTGGTCCTTGATGTATGCTAGCTCCGCCGACGTGCCATGTCCAGCTGCGTCGGTCCAGCTGTGTCGGCGCACATGCGATCGCGTACTCTTTCCTTCGATGCTCTGTAATCTTAACTGCTGCACGAAGAAGAGAAGATTTGCGAGCGCCTGGATGTTCACACGGACTGCTGTGTGTGTGAACATGTGTGTGATCTCGTTTTTCTGAAATGCCACTTTGTAGTTGTCATCGTTTGGAAGCACATGGCAAGTTAGGCCATCATCAGTAAAGCAACTCAAGTATTGATTTGTGATTGTATTACAAAAAACATTTGAATTATAAAGCATGCCAATACAATAACAAACGTGTTGCCCACACCTTGCTGCAGAAGTAAGGCGGTAGACCATTTGTGTTTATTTAATAAATTATGTTCAAACCCTTCCTTTTTTCTTGTCATTTTCACCAATTGCTGTATGCAGGCAGAGGCCTAGGCCGATGGAGACGAAAAGCCATGTGATATTAAAGGATGAATTATTTCCCTCAGTGGAGGAACAATTCATCCCTGAAAACCATGTTATGCCAGTTTAAACTGTTGGACCAACAGGATGAACAGTTGCTCTGTGGGAAAGGGGGAGCATCTGAAGGGATGAACATTTAGTCTGGTGGGAGCATGTGTAATGAGGAAGTTTTAGTCCTATGGGATGAACTCAGTCTGGGGGGAGCATCTGCTTGGATGAACATTTAGTCCTTTGAGGGAGCAAGTGTGAGGAGTAAGCGTTAGTCTCCTGAGGAGTAACTGCTAAGGGATGAACAATTCGTCCCTTGGCAGTTAGTCTCCGAGGGACGAATCATTGGTCCTTTAGGGAGTAATGGTTGTGGCAATGCATTTACCCCCCAAAAGGACGAACCACGGACCCATTTTCGTCCTTTGGGGCTTAGAGTGTAGGGACAACAATTATTACCATGGAATACAGAGCCGCGTATCTGACTGTGTCAGTGCGATTAGAAATGTGCAGCCATGTAGCAACAGATCTCACAGATGAGTAGGGACGTTTACTCCTAGGAGGCCACTGCAATTAATAAACCCACATAGAGCATGGTTAGTGAGCATGGTTAGTGCCCACTACATAATACTAATCAAATACACTTTGGATGAAATAAGCAAATATAAGTGAGAACATGATAGGTCGCATCTGCTGGTGGTTGTCTCTAGCCCACTTGCCCAATGGTTTTATATGGAACAAGCACTTTTTTTGCACTTTTGCTCTGGGCACATACTTTTCCAGCATCCCAGGCTTTCCTGGAGAACATTCAAGAACTTTAATGGCCATAATTCAAATTCCTCTTTGGCGCTTCTTTACGTAAAAGTTTCTGAATCTTATTTATTTATTTATGTATTTGCATTTAAGGTACTACGTAGGCGCGCAGTAAGACGAAAATGCCGGTGAAATAATTCGCAATACTCCCACCGCCTCACAATTCTTCCGGTCGATATATATCAGTTAGTTATTTCGCTTCCTTAGAGAATTACGTAATTCTCTAACTAACCCGTGGTGTTGATCTCATTATTATCTATAGCAAATATGCACCGAAAAACGCCCTGAAAAAAAAAGCCGACCAAAGGGAACTGTAAGGATTGGCAAGTTGCAATTTTGCGCCGCCTCATAGCTCAAAGCAACGGGCATTCGGAAGCGTGTGTCGCACGTTTTATTTCTTTTTATAATTTCATTCCAGGCAAAAAAATTCGCTGAATTATGGTAACCGGTGTCATGCAGATCAAAAAGTAATTGCCTTATTACAAATATACCAGGAAACCTGTGATTGATGCAAGTATCCGAGTACATGTAATCGATTACGTACAGCTCTTCTAACAAAAACCCTTGTACATTGAAGAGAAAGAAAATTGGGCGAGTAGTTTGTACAAACACAAGAATAGCTACTATGAATAAATTTTTAGTAACTGACATTCCAACTACTTACGGCAAATCAATCTCATCCTGCATAACCATAATTTGAATAATTTAAGTTGTTCGCCAAAATTCAGATGTTTCATTAAGTGCGTTGAAGAATGGATTAAATGATTACTTTTTGAATTGTTAATGTTCTTGGTAATCAATATTAGTGCATCTGCGTTTCCACTTTCAAATAATTCTGCTTTCCTTTGTGTGTTTTTCATGAAAATATTACATTTTCTTTAACGTTTAACTCGCTGTTGCTTCATACCATGTCCTTGTTGACATTTTCGTACAGCTGGCGGTGCTGCATACCTTTTGGTACTTTTCACAAGGGCCTCGCTGCAGCCGTATACTTCGGGAGCTCCTTCTGTACATTTTATGCTGTTATAACATTGTGGTAACTATAAAATACGGATTGGCTGATTGAGAAGCATTGCTGATTCCATGAAGGAGACAACAAAGAGGTGGATGTAGGAATGGAAAGGTGGTTAGCTATACTTTAGCCAGTTTTCTACCCTACACGTGGGAAGGAGAATCAGGGGGTTAACAAACAAGAGAGAGAGAGAGAGAGAGAGGACGCATTAATGCGGAGTATTTGCTGCGCACGTGAAACCTCAGCGTAGACACAGGCGACCACATGACTAAATTTTCCTTGAAGAACGGCCGAAGTGCTTGTTTAATTTTCTTTCCTTACAACGTAGAAAGCCGATGCTTAAGCATGTAATGCTGACAGAGGCCTGGGCTTCGCTATTCAGTCTAGAGCAATATAAACAACCAAAACAGAAAAATATGGTGACAAATCAGGTGCAGCGGTAACGCCATAAAAAAGGGGTCGAAAGAATGGAACAGTGAAAAAAACCTCATATGCAGAACACAAACCAGAAACAATAAATACAGTTTCATTTCGCGTTTGAACAGTGAAAGAAACCTCATATGCAGAACACAAAGCAGAATCAATAAACGCAGTTTAATTTCGCGTTTAAACAGTGAAAGGAACCGCATGTGCAGAAAGCAATCCATAATAAATACAGTTTAATTTCGCGTTTAAATGATTTCAGTGAAATGTCAGAATTAACATCTCTTGATGCTTTATTAAATACGTACGCACACTTGACAATTTAGTTTTGTTTACTATAGTTGTGGAGGCCCTGGAGGTCTTTTCCATAGTCGCTTGTATCTGTCGTTAGATAAAGGATAGCGTTAGGCGCGTAATTTATTACTTCCAATATGTGAAAGCAAAGAAAAACGGCAATGACATGAAGCAAACTTGATTCACCCAGAAAATAATTACTGCGAGGCGCCGGCAATACGGAGAAATATTTTGGAATTTGCCATGGGTACGCTTCAAGCGCTCTTCTGAAGCATTAGCAGTTTATGGTGTTTAGTAGCAGTAGTTGTTTCCGATACTATACATACTTTGAGATAACTTAAAGTATACGCATGAACAATAAATCTGCCGCCTCAACTACACGGGTATCATGGCAGCTGCCTCGTAAGACGTCCGTCGTTTTGAATTGAATTGTTTTTTTAACATAATACATGTCAAGGGACGGTACGGCTAAAGGCAGATTAACTGCCTGACAATGGCTCTACCACCCAAGCACTGTTCAACAGGGGTGTGTCTATCATTAAGGGTTGTGTCCATCTTAATGATGTTTTATTTCAAGTATCAATTAATTTTAACTTACATGTATAGTGAGAAGGCGTCTGGTACAACCGCGTGCACTAGCAAAATGAATACAATAAATCTCGTGTATTATTGCGTTGCCAAACTAAACATAGAGACTAAATAAACTACCAGCTTTAACAGGCCTAACGTAATATAGCTACATTTAGATGTATTTTACGGAATCGTATGTGTACTGTAGCAATGTGTGCAAGTTACCTAAGTGCCCACAACATAACTTCCGCTTGAATAAAAAATTTCACCGTGAAAGCATCTTAGAGTCTTCAACATATTGGCGTTAACAGCGCATACGTCGTACGCGCTGCATCCTTCTACCAAGTCCTGCACTGACGAGCTGCGAGACGAGGCTACCAATATTCCGTACGCAAAATGGCGATCACAAAACCTTGCGAATTCACACTGGACAGTCCGGCGATATTTGTAAAATGAAGGAACTGCGGCTAAAGATGTTATCGGTGCTTGAGACAAAACAATGTTTACCAGCTCTTGTACCGAAAAGCTTATTCTAGATACTAAGCGCAGCATTTTGCAGCTGCCATGGGTCTTGGACACCTCCCATTACGGGAAGGTTCTTCTGGCGGAGCTAATAACTAACTCGCGTGTTCCTCATATGATTAACCACGTATGTGTGACCTATTTGTTAGCCAGGTTAATTGAAGAGGTAACGGGAAGCCGTCAGAAATGTAAATCTTTACAAGAGTGTAATTACGTGTAATGAATGGCGCACATGCTAGCAATGGAATTTCGCATGGTTGCATTGTGCGTGCGAGGACATGCCAAGCCCTCCTGCGAAGAGAAGCTTCATTTCTGTGTAAATACAGATTCCCAAAGCAAACGAAGTCAGCCATAGCTTTATGAGAATACGTAAACGTCCCAGGCAAAAAAACAGTCAGAGCACTCTTGACTGGCCTTTAGGATTCTTGCATGCCACATAGGAATTTTTAATTGCGGCAGTTAGCTACAGTTAGGATTGCTGACTGCTGCTCTCCGTTACAAATAGGATTCTTGACTGACGCCTGCCCTCACAATTAGGATCCTTGACTGTGGTCTGCCCACACGGTTAGGGTTCTTGATTGCGGCCTGCACTTACAATTAGGATTCCTGACTGCGGTCTGCCTATACGGTTAAGATTCTTGATTGCGGCCTGCCTTCACAATTAGGATACCGCGTGGTCTGCCCATACGGTCAGGATCTTGAATGCCGGAGTTAGGACTAATCAGACAGCCATGGGAAAGGCCACGCAAACATGCATGGCTCTTCTTAATGTGCGGGTTGCAAACCAACTATACCTCAGTGAAATTTGCCTTTGTCACACCGAACCTGCGGCGACGCGCTGGACAGCGTGCTTGTGTGCCGTCGTCCGCAGGTTCCATACGGAGCAAAAGTGGCGATCGATAAGGGTATCCCGATCGTATTCACACATACGTATTTGCGTCGTCCTGTTACCGAAGAGCCGAAACGTGATTTTAAAGAATCGTCCTGCAATTTTTGCTGCGCATCGGCTCGTATACAACATTATCGATTTGAATGCGAGTTTTCTTGCGATGCTTGGTGTGTGCCGAATTCAGCCCACTCCAGTGACCGATCGCTTGGCCGCGGGAGCAGTTGATCGTGTTCGTGACTCCCGGCGGCAGATAACATTTTAAATATCACATCTCGGCTACAGATAGTTGACAAATGAGTCATCTGAATGATCTGAAGATCGAGCAATCACTCGAGGGACATGTACACGTACGTAGTCGCTCTCATCGCCGTTCTCAATTCTGCCGGGTGCAGTCGGTCGTAGAGCGTCACATTTCGACCGAGTGATATCTGCGGCAGTGTACAGCGGCGTATATGTTAACAAAATTATACACCGCTATGTGCACCAACCAACACCGTGGACACCAGCACAATAATAGAGAGATGCATGTAGTCGACGTAATATAAACATTATACTATCTGCGTGGACGTAGTGGCTGCAGCTCGATACCACACCACATTGGTGGGATTGGGGCTGGTTCAAACCGCGGCATTATTTCTTTTCTTCGGGTTTTTTTTCTACTTTAACTTCGCTGCTAGGAAGGAACCGTATGATGCTCTTTTCAAAAAGAACCGCATTCGTACTCTGGCCACAGCGAAGCACCGAAGACGCAGGGCCGGGCGAAACAACGCTGGCAAAATAGTCGCACTAAAATGCTCATCGCGAACATGACGAGCAAGCAACCTTAGCATCTGTTTGTCGTTACGTCTGGACATTTACTTTCGAGTTACCGTAGCTCTGCTGCCTACGCTGACTGTAGCATATGCAGTACGTAACGTAAACAAATTTCTTGCTGGCTCGAACGTGTCTGTTTGCCAGCG
This sequence comes from Hyalomma asiaticum, assembly GCA_013339685.2. NCBI lineage: Eukaryota > Metazoa > Arthropoda > Arachnida > Ixodida > Ixodidae > Hyalomma > Hyalomma asiaticum. Next base: position 53,499 of record JABSTT010001811.1, read on the forward strand.
TACGATATTGTAGTATTGGGGAAAACACTTCATCTAACAGTAGAAACGCACCTTGCTAAACACGCAAACTGTGCCCATGGAGAGCAAAACATGCCTTGTACTCCGCGATCTGCACAGTAGGGGTGGCATTTTCAACAATTCTATGGGGCAATTATCTCTTATACTTGATGCACTGGCATGCGCCGTATGGAACACATGTCGTATCGATTGCAGCAGTTGGTCGCGCATAAGCGTGCTGTGTGGCTCTAGTAATGCATCACAAGTCAGTTAATATATTTTGCAGAGGGCATTTGCTGCCAGCGCTCAGCGAACGTGGTATACGTGTCGATGTAAACAACGCAGATATATGAGAACTCTGCGGAGAAAATATATGGTCTAAATGATCCGACATTCACATGAAAATGCACGCGGACAATGGATCAATGTCACGTCCGTATTTATCAGTACGTGTTAATTATCACCTACATTAAGGCCGCACAGATAACAGCTTTTTTAAGTACGAGAAATGACCCAACTGAGGCCGCATTGTGCGTGCAGAATTCGGTATCAGGTGCCGCAATGTTCGGATGATTTTAGACAAATTAGGCCAATATCTGCCGATAATCTTTCCTTGATTCATGCACCGCGGTTGTACGTTATTGTTCCTCTTACAGCATCATATGAAAGAGCACCCAAGCGTTCGCGTATCAAGGATCACGCACGTTCCTCTCCGTTAAGTTCTTTACGTGCTTTGGCAATTGTGCGAAACACGATAATTCCAGAGGAAGCATGAGTAAAACGTACATGCCGAATATTTACAAAACGCAGGAGAAACAAACGAGGAAAAAAAAAAAAACGTCAGGTGCGTAGCTCATGCGCCTGTGCAACGTATTTATTCGCAGTTTATCCGCTTATTAGACGCACATAACGGCTCAAACTGGCTCTGCTTTAAAGCCTGCGAACATATTGCAACGTTTGTGAGAAAAACAAAGGCCTCTACAAGCAAGAAACTGTATTGAAACCGCTCAATGATGAGAAGCGTGATGGCAAAGCGAGGCCGCAACACACAGATGTGGCTGCAATCTCTGAGGCAATGATCACGCAAGTAAGCAATAAATAGTGCGTCATAATAAGTGTAGGAACACTGTAATCCGCTAAAGAGAGGAACTGATTTTCAAAAACTATTTGTGGCTTCGTTGAACTATAAATATAGCCTCCGTGATGACAAGCTGAAGCGCTAGGTGGTGCACCACTCGTCGTGCCTTTTACGAGGGAAAGTCGCGGTGTCCTACCTCTACCGCTTCATCACTGGCGATTAGTTCTTGTAAATGCTGTTAATGTGGCATAACCATATCATAATGCGTCCTCACCAGTGGAGCAAGAACACTTCGAACCGAAATTGACGTGCGTACGGGAAGAAAAGAAGCGCTGTATGGTCACCCAGTGCCGCATGTGCATAGCTCGACTCGGTGCATTCTTTGTTGTGCCAGACCATGTTTCAGCGTTGGTGGTACGGAATGTGTGTGGTTTTAATGAACGGGACTCTGTGCGGCGTCGAGGTTGCATTTGTTCAAGTCATCGTGCACCGGCGGATGCTCCCGAAAGCTCTCGCTCGACGGACGTCGTGCTTGGTGCTCAACGCGCGCTCGGTGGTAACTTTTCTTAATAAGGTAAGTTCACTGTCACTTTATTTGTGTCGCTTGCATGGCATTGCGAGCTGTGTGCAGTGTTCCCAAAGGCTAGTGGGCATTCACGGTGGCAAAAATGATGCGAGAACATTTATTTAAAAAGTGCGTTGAAACTTTGTGCTGCTATGTTTACAACGTTGAAGTAACGTTGCGGCTAAGACTATGTGCAGCTGAGAGCGAGCGCGCCCGTTGCCCTATATGCAAATTTCAATTCGTAAAACAGCCCGTGTAGTTTGTGCACAATACAAACCGCGGTGAAGATTTGCGCTATCGTGCAGTACAGGTCATAGTGCGGAAACTAACCATCAGCTTTTGTCAAGGCGACAGGGTGAGCGCTAAACGTGTTGCCTTGTGCTCTTGTTTATCCCTGGCTTCTCTGTTTTCGCTCGTCCTGAACAGCGCTACACGCTCACTAATCATGACATACCAACTTACCCAAACTGCAACGCTTTTGATTTAACCACCAGCCTCAAAGCCCGGTCACAGATTAGCACAGCTGGGACAGCCGCAATGGAATTTGTACGCCACTGTCGATTTGCACGAATTTGGACAGGGCTCGATTACAATCCAAAGCACACTTGTGATGTTGGTGTAACTTGTTGCTATGTGCATTCAGTAGCATCACTATTATGCTAGCGCTCACTGTCTGCCTCGAACAGATAACGCAACATTAAACAGCGTGAGGTCCTTGAGCACAAACACATGAGCTTGTACAGTGTGTGTGATATTCACTTTCTAACCTGGGCGCGCGCGCTCATTCTTGCCTAAAAAAAATGTATTTTTCTCTTCTCTCTCTCTCTCTCTCTCTCTTTGTGGCCATAGGAAGTGTATGTAATCGTTGTAAACTGTCTTACAAAATGCTTCAGATGTGTTGCTAAACCTAATGTCTAATACATGTTTACCTGAAAAAAAACTTATTGAGGCATGCCAAGTTGGTATAGCTAATTTGTCATTTTCTTGTCCCAAAAGGCTAGTTGCTGTTGTTCTGCTGGAGCTGAAATGTCTGCCCCAGGTCCCTGTCTCAAGAAAAGGCCACGTTATTGCTGTAAAGGTTGGAATGATTTGTTTCTTTCACCTTTGTGCATTGACTTAAGACACAATTTAAAACAGGGCTGCCGCAAATGATCAGCATCGGCTGGGTCTTCACTTTCACCATTTTCCTTCTTTCTGCTGGTCAGTCTGGCATGCTTTCCGTGTGTTCTCAGCTTGTGCATTTAAATATGCTGTCAAGAAATTACTGATAGTTTGGAGTATGATTTTGTTTTGTGCTCTATTACTTATTTATAACTGTTCGAATTCACTGAGCATTATGTTATCAGATGTGTGACAGCACTGTCTCAGAAACATAGAAGTTCTACTGCTTTGACGCGTTACAGAATCGCAGGAGTTCTGCAACAGCTGCTGTGAGCAATGCATGTGTACTCGCACTGCTCTCTACTGTAATAAATAATACAAGGTTTTTCACGTCATTGTCTGAAGCTATGTTGTGAATTGAGATGCTTATTCTCTGTGTGGCTCATTTTAACTCGCATGGACAGGAAACCAGCTACATTGTCATATCAGAAGCCAAGGCTGGAAATAAATGCTTGAGGAAAAAAAATCGACTCATTTGCTAAAGTTTATCCTTGTCCATGCAGTCTTGGAGACAAGGTTTGCTGAGCCATAACAGGGACATGGACCTAAAGAAGCTCTGACTGCACACTACTGATGTTCATTCCAGTCTGAGCATCAGTCGCCGAGCCTTAGTCAGCACTGTTTTCCAAGGCGCACTCAGCGCAGTTCGGGCCAACCTGTGGCACCAGCAGTGGGATTTGTTTCCTTGACTTTAAGGTAGTGTATTAAATTCATATTATATCAGTTTTCACATATTACATATCAGTTTTCACCAGCTTACAGCACAAAAGGGATGAGGGCAAAGACAAAAGAAGGTGACAACACAGCGCTTGCATTGTCACCTCCTTTCATCTTCATCCTCGTCCCTTTTGCGCTGTAAGCTGGTCAGAAGTGAACTATCACCAGCTAGCCCAGATTTCCCGTCATGTGCATATTATCAGCTTTCGCTGATCCGGCCCTCATTCGGCCAATGAAATTGGTTTATTACATCAATTGGTCAAGTTAATTGACAGGCAAACACAGCCCTAAAATGCAAAGCTTGAATATGTTTGCATTGAGTGGGATCCCTTTACTAAAAACTCATTATTAACAAGTTGCGGAAAAGACAGAGAAAAGTGTGTTTCTTTTATTTATACTAAATTCAAAAGTTCGTACTTATTGTCACAGTTGATGGTGTGAAGATTCCCACAGGTAGTGACGTGCGCACAAGATCAGAGGAGCGCATAGGACACAAGCCTCTAGCTTTTGTTCTGTGCTTCCATCTTTTGTGCTCGCATCGTTGCCTTATATTCACACCATGAATATGTACCAACTGGCCCAGCAAACCACACAGCTCAACTAGTCACCGTTGACGTTGGCAAACGATGTTCTCTCACTTCAAGTGAGAGCATGGAAATACTGTTTAGGTACGTTACATAATGTAGTTAAATGCAAATTTGCACTTGACCCTTCACTATATGCAGGCTCTCTTTCCGCAATGTGTACACACCGCGATGATCCTCATACACAAACACCTATCTATGCTGGAACAGACACCTATAAGTTCTCCCTCTTTCCATGGACTATTTCGTAACGGTATCTTCTCTTCATGCCATACATGCAACTGTTTTGTTTAACCCGTACATGTTCTAGTATGTGTTTTTTGTTGTAAATTACAGTCCTTGGAATAGAGGTGTACCTGCATGCATATTTTATTTATATACCCCAATATTGTAGTTCATAGTGTTTCTTTATAGGTAAGTTTCTTCGTATTTTCCTTTCTTTTCTTTGTAATCAAGTTAGCCAACCATGCGTGTAAATGGTGTCTCTTACACCCGTTTGTCTCTGTCAGTGTTCCATGAAGTGCAAAAAACACCAGGACAGACGAGTAGACAGGACGAGGTGCTACTAACAAACAAAGTTCATTGCAACGAAGTCACATCTAATATAGATAAAGGTTCGTGGGAACAAAGAAAGTGTGAAGAAAATAGAAAATGGAAAAAATACATCAATCTCGAACCACAATGGTTTTTGAGCAATTAGCGGACAGATGCGCCATTTCTCTGTCAACAGCAAGGAAGGACAGCTAGCGCACATGAGCTTTTGAGTTCCTATTTTGTAGGCCTCGGTGATTTCCCTTGTTAGCCGGCAAGGATTTTTAAGAATTGTGGAGCATTTGCGAGAGTCCGGGTAGCAATGACATTCTTGGCAGTGCCCATCAACGTGGCCATTGTCGGCTTTCTTCACATTGTTGTGATGCTCACACATTCTGATATTGATACACCTTCCCGTCTGTGCTATATACTGTCTGCTGCAAGATGTCGAGCAGTCCGCACCTTCTGTACTCCATTCCACGATGATTCACCAACTCGCCCAAGCTCATACATTAGTGGATTTCTTGGTCAGTGTGTCTTCTATTGGTGTCACGCAGGCGTTTCGAAGGCTTTTGAACAGATAGTCCATCGGCTCAAGGTCAAGTTTCAGCTGCTATTTTGAAGGCTGTTGAGCAACTAAAGCGGAAACTGCGTAAACTTGCCCTCTCGTTCACAGTGTACTTCTCGTCATGATAGAAAGAGAAAAACCAAAATGCTCTGAAAACAGTACATATGAGTGTTACTGATTATTTAATAAGGTGCTTTTGGCACTTGGTATGTGTGAGTTGGATGTACTCTCGATCACAGCAATGTAACGTACTTGTGCTTGCACTATCTCGTCTGCAATTCCTTTTTTTCTTTGTGTACTGTCCTTCTTCATTCCAGCCCATTTATATATAGGCTTGCATTTCTCTTTTTTATCAATGTGCCTCTTTGGCTTAGTTCGTCCATAGCAATAAATGATCTAATAGCGCGAGCAGGCAACGACAAGAAAGACAGGATGAGCGCTGACTTTCAGCTGAATGCTTATGGCCAGAAACATTACTTGTAGACCCGTGTTACGAAGTGCCCAGTATCACGTATAGAAACCTGCAGCATCCAAACATAACTCAGATGAAGTCATCTGCCATAGAAGGGCAGCTGACGCAGCTATTGCCAGCCTTCGCTATCAGGGCAGCTTCAGCAATTTGATACATGTATGTGAGAAATTGTTGAAGGCGCCCTGATAGCGAAGGGTGGAAATAGCTGGGTCAGCAGCCCTTCCGTGGTGCTGACTTCATTTGAGTTATCATTTTTGGATGCTGCAGGTTTTTATGCATGATAACTGGGCACTTCATAACACAGGTCTACAAATACTGTTGTTTCTGGCAATAAACAATAAGCTGAAAGTTGCTGCTCATCCTGTTATGCCTTGCTCGTCCTGGTCTGCTCACGCTTTTACACCTTTTATTTCTTTTTGTATTGTCGTCTGCTGAAGAACTCACTCGGTACAAGGCAACCGCGACATGTTTATTAAGTGGGATAGCCCTGATAATCGAGCAGTGATCTGCTAGCATCGATAGTGTTGCTAGCAGATGTATTGAGGAATGCATGCTTGAAAGACTTCTCACCAATCAGCGGCATGGTCTACTCAAACCACCTTGTTTGACCAGTGCTCAACCTGTCTCTGCACGCTTTGTTTGGTCGCCGAATTGTTTACGTGCAGGCCTTCCTCGACAGCATGGTTTCCACTTTCACTGCTTCAGTATCGGCACCAACTGCATGTATCGTGCCCATGTAGGATATCGCACCAGCCTTGTCGTCTTGAGCTTATATCTGTGGCCTGCTTTTGATGGCAGAACAAGCGTTCCAAAGCATGTGTAACATAGCAAACATGTACGCACAGACCACGGACGCCCAACACTAGCTGAACATCGCAGCAGCTCCGAGCGGCGAAAATGCGGCTACAGTCTCGCTACTTAACAACTAATGCCCCTGTCACACGGGACAACTTAAGTGCACTTTGAGAGAGTGCACATCGCCGGTAGTGTCATTCGCACGCTGTCACACGGGAACGTTTAGTGACACTAGCTGCAAAGCGCACTTGCAAGCGAGTGCGTTTGCTGAACTCACTTCGCCGGCTTCGCGACGACGGAGCGTGTAGCCTCGGTAGCAGTGGCCTGCAAACAAATACGCTAATGCATAACGCGGCGCCAGTAGCATTTTTAAAACATTGTTTTCGTTATTAGACATGTTGCTATGTATTAAAACAAATAATATTTCAACAAAAAAAACCTCGCTATTCTCACCCTCGGGCAGTTTGCGGCAACGTGCGCTAGGGGAATGCACATTTCCAAAGCACACTTCTCTTTCTCGTGTAGCAGCCGCGTGAGTGTAAGTGCACTCTGTGAGCGTGAGTGCACTCGCTCAAAGTGCACTAAGTTGCCTAGTGTGACAGGGGTATTAAAAACTAAACATACTATATGCATGACAATGTATGAACAGTTTATATCAATGGTGAAAACAGGGGGACACCAACCAAATTATAATCATTTAAAAGTAAAATTTACTTCTAAAGATGAAAAAACCCGACGTTTCGGGTCCCACTCGGACCCTTCTTCAGGGGTGACTGGAGGGCACCAGACAGCAGCAGTGCTTATAAGGCCTTCTTTCTTCTCTCTTCCTTCCTTTCTCACTTTCTCTTTTTTTCCGGTTCTTCAAGCCGAGGGGGTCATGCTAGTGTTGAACCAGGTGCCAGAGTCCACTAAAATAGACACTTGGCATTGCACCTGCAGACCGGTTTACGTTTCCAGGTGTCGCCTGAATGTGCCACGATTCCACAAAGAGCCGCTTGTGAAAACTGGTTTCCAAGTCAAGGACGCGGGAGTTGTCAAAATCGATGCGGTGGTCGTGCACCTCGCTGTGTTCAGCTAATGCACTCCTTTGTCTGTCGAATTTGCGGACATCGTTCCTGTGCTGTCGTAGCCTCTCTGGGAAGTTCTTGGTCTCTCCCACGTACGACGCGCCGCAATGTGAACAAAGAATGGAGTAAATCACACCTTGCGCTCTCTCCCTCGGCAGCCTGTCTTTCGGGCGCGGAAAGAAACGGCCAAGCATGGAAATTGGCTCGTGTGCTACTCTTATTCCCTGCTCAGACAGCACACGTGCGAGCGCTTCGCTGGTAGCCTGAACGTAGGGAATACACACGCGTATGGGCTTGGAATGTGGCGGGTCAGTGTCCTTTCGAAGGGGTCGGCGGGGATTAGTCTGGCGGCGAGCAACCTTTCCAACGAAGGCTTTCGTGTAGCCGTTCTTCAGAAGGTCGCTTTTGACCACCTGTTCTTCTATCCGCTTATTCTCCGAAGAGCACACCCTCCGTGCACGGGTCAGCAGAGCCGAAACCACCGCCGCTTTATGGTGGAAAAAGTGGTTAGAGCTGGCGTCGAGCTGAGCCGCCTGCTGAACTTTTGTCTCAGTAGCACGTACTTCTCTGTCAGCGGAGAGTACTACAAGCAGCGAACTGGGACGGCAATGGGTGCGTCTGTGTCTGTCACAACAGCGAACCTCGTGATGTAAGTGGTGGAAGGAAGAGCATTGCAGTCGGCCGACATCACTCCGAAGATATTTTTGCGGTATGTCGACGACTGCTTCTGCATTCTTAAAACTTCTGCCGTAGACGCATTCACGGCCCACCTAAACTCGATAGAGCCGGCTATTCAGTTCACCGTGGAACGGGAAAAGAACAACTGCTTGCCGTTCCTTGATGTCCTTGTGACAAAGGTGGATGGCATGCTCCAGTTCTCGGTGTACCGAAAGCCGACTCACACCGGTCGCTATCTCGACGCCAGCTCTAACCACCCTTTCGGCTCTGCTGACCCGTGCACGGAGGGTTTGCTCTTCGGAGAATAAGCGGATAGAAGAAGAACAGGTGGTCAAAAGCGACCTTCTGAAGAACGGCTACACGAATGCCTTCGTTGGAAAGGTTGCTCGCCGCCAGACTAATCCCCGCCGACCCCTTCGAAAGGACACTGACCCGCCACATTCCAAGCCCATACGCGTGTGTATTCCCTACGTTCAGGCTACCAGCGAAGCGCTCGCACGTGTGCTGTCTGAGCAGGGAATAAGAATAGCACACAAGCCAATTTCCACGCTTGGCCGTTTCTTTCCGCGCCCGAAAGAAGGCTGCCGAGGGAGAGAGCGCAAGGTGTGATTTACTCCATTCCTTGTTCAGATTGCGGCGCGTCATACGTGGGAGAGACCAAGAACTTCCCAGAGAGGCTACGACAGCACAGGAACGATGTCCACAAGTTCGACAGACAAAGGAGTGCATTAGCTGAACACAGCGAGGTGCACGACCACCGCATCGATTTTGACAACTCCCGCGTCCTCGACTTGGAAACCAGTTTTCACAAGCGGCTTTTGTGGAATCATGGCACATTCAGGCGACACCTGGAAACGTGAACCGGTCTGCAGGTGCAATGCCAAGTGTCTATTTTAGCGGACTGCGGCACCTGGTTCAACACTAGCATGACCCCCTCTGCTTGAAGAACCGGAAAAAAAGAGAAAGTGAGAAAGGAAGGAAGAGAGAAGAAAGAAGGCCTTATAAGCACTGCTGCTGTCTGGTGCACTCCAGTCACCCCTGAAGAAGGGTCCGAGTGGGACCCGAAACGTCGGGTTTTTTCATCTTTAGAAGTAAATTTTACTTTTTAATGATTATAATTTGGTTGGTGTCCCCCTGTTTTCACCTTTAATTTCTTCCCAACCAGACAGATCTCTCTCAAATGTTCACCTTTAAGTTTATATCAATGTTTGTACAGAAGCAACAGAAGTATTTGTGCTAACTGGATTTAGTATTTAACTTTCCGTGGCATAAAAAAAATAAACATCCTCAGTGCCACTCAGTCCTTGCATGAAATGCCTGAACCACTCAACGGCCATTCAAAACTGCCTTGCAGCAGCACCAGGACTACATGAGTATGTAGAGTTCTGGGCTTTTCGAAGGTTGTCGACTCAAAAGGCCTTCCAACATGCCCGTGTGGCACAGGTATTAAAGAGGGGTTCAGGTCTATTTGAAATCATGTAAGTGGAGTAGTGGCTGCGGCCTACACGCTTGCTTAAATCAAAAATATGATAGCGACATTTGCTTAAAGCTCTTATACTATACCTTTGTTGCTGGAAATCAACTTTCATGTGCATTGAACGTACTGAAAAATTATACCAAAACAAACACTCTTAAGTCGGAGGTTTTCAGTCTGTAATGTACTTGTTGTTTCTTTGAATTTTGAATGAGGGCTCTGGTGTTCAGTATTCGAATTCTTGGCCACTATTCAGCACTATTTGATTTGGCATATGCACACTTGGGCCATTTAGTCATTACCCGATACCCTTTTTGGGGAGTGTGTAGGCAGCTTTTCGTGCGTCTTGCATTGCATACCCTCCCATGTGGCAGACACCGTGCTTTTGAACAATAACGAATGGAAGCAATGGGCAGGCACAGATGGTCCCAAGCTGCAGGATTCAAACTTCAATTGACAAAATATGCTAAGGATTGTGTTAAATTGGAGGCCAGGTGCAAGTTTGATGTTGAGAATGAGCGTGCTTGCTGCTGGTGGATGCAAATGCACAGCCTTGCCAGGACCACTTGAACCCAAAAGGCTTTCCGTAAGAGTGAATTTAGAAATTTGAAGGGGACCTTGTCAAGTCTATTCGCCTTACCAGGAGCAATAGGTTCACAATGTCTATGGAAATTGTGCACATGAAAGCACTTGCTATCACTCGGCACATGAACATTCAGCTTGCTGAGTTGAAAGCCAGTCAAGGGTGGCTTCTGCACGGATATGATCTTTTACATTAAAATTCTAAAATTATGACTGTAGAAGGCACATAGTAAAAAGTCATGCTTCACTTGCAGTGAGTAGTGTGTGTGCGTGGCCCCGCCACGGTGCTGTAGTGGCTATGGTACTCGGCTGCTGATTCGAGGGTCGGGGATCGAATCCCAGCCGCGGCGGCTGCATTTCGATGGAGGCGAAATGTTGAGGCCCGTGTGCTGTGCGATGTCAGTGCACGTTAAAGAAACCCAGGTGGTCGAAATTTCCGGAACCCTCCACTACGGCGTCTCTCATAATGAGAGCTGGTTTTGGGACGTTAAACCCCACATAAAAAGAGTGTGTGTGCGTGAGCAGTCCCACTTAAAGTGCTACAGTTGAACCCATTTATAATGGTCCATGATATAACAATATATCGTTAGGATGCAAACATTTGAAATATATTTGGCTGATTGGGATGGAACATATTCAGGAATAAAAACAGCAACCAAAATTCAAGCTGGGGAGATCAGACTTTACCAAGCCATTCCAGCCTCTTCCTCAGGAATGACTGGGGCCAGCTTCAAGCTGCGTTATATCATCCTTGGCACAGCCACCACACTTGCAGTGATTCGTCATGGAGTGCAGACTGTATACACCTTGGGGAGAGTTCACAGAGAATGGTTCAAGTTGTGTGCCATGATTGAAGCAAGTCTTTTTCTCGTTGCGGCTCGCTTTTGACGGTTGTCGTTCCCTCGAAGTCAGTTTTGTGGTCGAATGCCTGACAATGCTTGGTGACCGCACTTCATTCTCTGTTTTGCCTCCTGATGTTATTCCTGTGTTGCCTAATTCATTCTGGTAGTTGTTTTGTCTCACCAATGTACGAGCACGGGCACTAGGTGCATGGAATTTTGTACGCAACACCTCGGCTCTTCTCCCTTTGTTGGCTGGTTTTCAGGGGGGCGTGAAGTAGTGGCCTAGTGTGCACGAAGGCACATGTGCAAGTGCACCCCTTCCTTGAAAATCTGGGCCAATGCCTCTCTGGCTCATTGCGCCTTTGGTACTGGTATGCCTTCTGCTCTTTTTCTCCCTGCGACAGGTGACGGACTGAATGAGGGTTTTCGGTAGCCGGCTTCCATAGGTCCCCAACCATGTGGTCCTCTTCAGGCTGCTGTTCTGAGTCTGGTCTGCTGTGTGTACGCTATGGACTCTTTGAAGTAAAGTGTTCGCAACAGGTGCCTTGTTGCTGACGGGGTGGGAGGAATCATAATGGAGGTAACGACCATTGTGTCTCATCCTCTTGTAAAGAGTTTCAGGTGCTTGCATTTTCTCACCGCTTGGACATCGAGAAAGGAATAGTGCAGTCTCGTTCACACTCAACCGTGTACTGTATGGCGGGGCAAACAGAATTTAAATGTTGTGTCAAGTTGGCGATTTCAGAGGTCTCCATTACACAAAAGAATCATCCATGTAGCAGAGAGAAAGTTCAGGTTAATGAAAAGAAACTGCATTGACGATTGCTTTTGTATAGTGAAGACATCTAAAAATCGACAACTTGACGCAACATCTAAGTTCTTTTCACCCCACCATAGGGCCTTCCCTGCCCTAAGGACCAGCCGAGAAAGAGGAGCCCGGGTGTTGTGTACAAAATTCTGTGTGCTGAGTGCCCCTGCTCATACATTGGCGATACAAAGCACCTACCGGAATGAATTGGGCTACACAGGAAACCCATGTGGAAGCAAGACAGAGCACGAAGTGCTTTCACCGAGCATTGCGAGGCATTCCAGATGAACTTGACTTCAAGGGACAACAATCCTCAAGGGGGAAAAAGACTTTCTTGAATCATGACGCAAAACTTAAACCGTTCTCCGAGAGCTCTTCCCACAGTGGATATGCACGGTCATCACTCCATGGCGAGCCGCTTTCTGTGGTCGTGCCAGGGTCTACGAAATGCAGCCCGAACCTGAGCCCCAGACATCCCTGAGGAAGAGCCGGACTGGCTTCGAAACGTCCGATCTCGCCAGCTTGGATTTTAGTTGGTTTCTGTTTATTTATGCTTAATGATCATATTTAGATGTGATTATGATTTTCTATGATATCCATTGAAACAGCGTCCAGATATAACTGACATTTTTCAGAATGTCCTACTTTTGCAGCGATCATTTCAGTCGTGATCGCGATAAGAATGCGGCACATACGAACTGAAAAAAACTAGATAGGCCTTCACAGCACAAATTCTGCGGGCAATTTGTACGGGCTCGCCTCAATTGGATGCCAGTTAAATACTGTTGCGAGTTAAATGATGTGGAGTTCATTATGGAAGACTGGAAGCTATTCTTTGAGGTCTGGTTGTTTTCCTGCTTTCGCCATAGAAACTTTTCCTGGTCAACATCCAGCTTTAGATTTATTAACTCGCATCACAGTGTTTGGACAAAAACGTGACGCAACTATCTTCAATGTGCAGAAGCTGTTTGGAACATTACTTTGATAATCAAAGTGGCGTATCACCATTTGTTACTTAGTTTGGAACAGACGCGATGTACACAGGCCACAGGCAAGCATGAAATGAACCAACAGATCAACGTGAACTTGCTTGAAATATGATCCGTCACCATTTTGCAAAGGCGATGTTTTGGCAGTTCCAGACATGAGACTGCCAACGCCGCGAACATGGTTTGGGTTTTGTTGCTACTCGTTGCTCGTAGTCATTTTTCGGGCTGTTTTCGCAGGAAAACAATGTGCTTCTTAGATGCAAGTAAACATAGCAAATTCTACTGAGGCTGCCTGCCTCGTTCAAAGCATTTGCAAGGTGCCGTAATGTTCAATATGCTACTTTGTTCCCACTGCTGCACAAGTGTCGCCATCACGTCTGTCCATCTTCACACAACTTGAGTCAGCATAAACGCGCCTCTGTAGGCTGCACTAAAGGTCGGTGGTTACTAAGCTGCTGTCGAGAGATCACGGCTCGTGGATGCTTTGACCAATGGCTGATGTCGAATCGTGATGACATTTAACCTTTTGAACGCCATACTCTCTGGTTCAAGCTACACAGCTTGATGAGCACTTAGCCTAATGCAGGTGATGGATAGCATTAAAAGAAAGAAGAGAAAAAAGTTATTACAATGAGTGCATATTTCAAAACCATGTGGGAGTTTATTTCCTTCAACGATTATGCACGCTCCTGGAAACGGAAGAGCGCATAGTGCTTGGTGAGGTGACGGCAGGTACGATTTGTTGCAAATGCAGACTGTGAGCACCGCATCGCTTCGCAAAATGAAAAGGCCTGCCACCGAGCACTAGCCATGGCAAGCAATGATGATTACGATGATGAGTGTATACAATCAAACCATGCAGTTAGCACTCGCATTAACTTCCCCCTTTGTGAAAGCGGTCATCAAGACAGCAAGTTATGAAGGGAACTAACGATGGATGTACAGCTTCAGGCGAGAGATGTGGACAATAACGATGCTCTGGCGACAGTGGTCAGTGGCTGAGCACAAAAGAGAAGCTCAATAGTTTGTGTGAAATCTGTCAAGCACAGTGTATGCACCTATGTATCTGTGAAGAAATTTCTCCCGTAGTCCTGGTTCTCGAGTGGTGTTGCTTAACACTGAAGCATTATTGCTGAGCTTGCATTGTAGCTTCGACCTGACGAAGTTTAATTGCAGCGATGTCTCAAATTTTTTATACCACCCATGGAACCACATGCGAGCAATGCTGAAGTACCAGAGGTCTTGCGGAGATTTCATCAAGCCTGGAGGTACCACATGTACACAGAACGCTAAGCATAATGGCTACCACTGTGGATTAAAACTGACAATGAAAATTTGGCTAGTTTGTACGGGTTCATAGTGAGAATGGTGGCACCAAAATTGACTAACCACAAGCTCAGGACACGAGCACAAGTTCCATGCTCAAGTCGACACTTGTGCTTCTGTCCCGTGTTTGTGGTTCGCCTTCATTTTTTAACAAGTTATAGCTCTGCATTTGGAAGGTTGCCCAGCATCTCTGCTGGTTTTGTTTACCGACGTAGCATTCAGCAGTGCAATCTCCTCCTTCACGGGACATGATTGCCAACTGCATTTTCACAGCCGTATCTTGTTGAGAAAGATGTAGGTAATGTCTACCTCCCTTGTTTCCATAGAAACACACTGCGACGTTGGTGGTGAGCGCTTGACTACATATTAAGGGGCCGAGTGAGGCCCCTAACGTGTAGCATACACATGAGGACATTGCTACAAGAGCCTAGATATAATGACATTGCCTATTGTTGCTAACATTTAATTGTAAATTGGATATTGCTGTCGTAATAGGGTAGATGCCATGCATTTTTTCTTTGGCCTTCTTTTCTTTTCTGAATGAAACGCACTACGTGCAGGTATCCTGCAGCATGGTCCACACTGTATGTGTCGTGCCTATTCACTACTCTTTAAGCCTGTAAAACAAGTTCATGCAAGAGGATTTCTTCTGTGAATGATGTATGCACATATACGGCTGCAAGCCTTCTGGTTGGGAAGTCACTGAACTGACTTGTACTACAGTACTTCATAGCATATATGTGGCCAAAAGCTTCAGGGGAACGCCTTCTTACTATTCTGTTAGCTGCCACAAGTTCCTTTCTACAGAGTGGTCCACAGATTATTTCAGTACATCATTTGTGATCAAGGATGCCAAATAATTTGGCTTTCCTTACTCAAACATTTGGTGCCCACTTGAGCTGCTGAAGTGGTACAGTGGTTACAGTAGTCAGCTGCCAAAAAGACAAGTCAGTTCTGGCCCTGACGCTCACATTCCGAAGGCAAAATGCTCGAGGTTCATGTACTTTGATTTAGGTTCACATTAAAGAATAGCAGCTGGCTGAGGTTTCACGAGCCTTCCACTATGGCTTGGCTTATATTGCTGTTTTAGTATTGGCATGTAAAACCCTAGCAGTTATTAGTGGTAGCACCTATTTCATAACCGCTGAGGTGTCACGGTGTGCAAGTCTTAAGTGTGTGTCATGGGTGCTTTATAAAAGAAAAGGAATTCTGAACCATTTAATGGAAGTTAGAAAAATTGACGTTCCAGATCAATATTATGCATGACTTTTCCGTACGTTTTACTGCATGGATGGAATTCTTGACCACTAATTCTTGTCCATGAAGCATTACCATGTCAGAAGATCCGGTTAGTGCTCTCATGTAATCTGGTCAAACCGGACCCATGCGCAATGTAGCAGTTTAATTTTTCATGAACTAGGGTGGTTGGATGCTAATTATGAGACAAGCACAGTGTGCTTTACCATCGCTGATGCTTTCTTTTGGCTTAAAACGATGGCAGTCTTTTTCCTTTACTTTGTCAAAACTATCCAAACTAGAAGAGAAGCTCAGCTTGTCATAACTGTGTGTGTTGTCTGCACATCTTAGTCTTTACTCCAAATTTACCCTATGTATGCACATTCTTTTCGCAGCTGTGTTCCATGTGTACGTCGGGGATGCAACATGAAGAGTCTGCTAGTCCGCAAGCACATGACGCAGAGTCTGGGTGGCACGCGGCAATTTCAAGAAGATGGTTAAAAAAAGGGAACACCAAGATAACTGCCATTTATTGTGTATAAGATGGTTATTTTAAAGGAGATTGCATTAAATGAAGCTTGACATAAACATCACTGCAATTATGCTTCCTGATTGGTAAAACTGGAGCGAAAACTTGGAGTACAGCTATGATCACCACGAAAATGAGCTGTGTTTAAGCAGATCAGCCGATGCCATGCATGAGCACATTGGTCACCCTTTTTCGCTTGTTGCATTTCGTCTTTAAGCGCGGCCACTGGGTGTTATTGCTTGTGTTGTGTTATGCTCCTTCTACCTGCAGCATGGCATGTTGAAAGGAGTATTGGATGAAGGTTTAATTATTTCATGTTTCACACTGTTTTGGATAGTTTGTGACATGATTTGTTGACCACTCTGTGTACTTCCACAATTGCTTAATTCTTGAGGTGTCATCATGCTGGGCTTTAGGACGTGGGTACGATTCCGGGCCGCGGTAGCCATATTTCGTTGAGAGCGAAATGCATGAACATCCATATAAATAGCTTTAAGGGCAGTTTATGGTAACCCGGGCAGTCAAAGCTAATCTAAAGTGCTTTACCACTGTGTGCTTCATAATCATATCATGGTTTTGGCACGTAAAATCTCAAAATGTTTGCAGTCTGGTCTGAAACTTCCTTACAATGAAGCACAGCTGCAGATAAAACGAAATTCTTGCTTGCAAATAAAGCAGTTGGTGTGTCTAAACTGCTAAAAATGGTTTTTTAGTGATATGCATGGGCGTGGAAGCAATAGGTTGTAGCTGTCAATCATGAGCACGCTTGGCCGAGCCTCCTGCATGCAGCCCAACACATGCAGACAATTAAACAGGCAGGCCATGCAGACCATTACAATTAGACCATTACATGCAGGCCATGCAGACCATTACAATTAGGCCATTACATGCAGGCCATGTAGACCATCACAATTAGGCCATTACATGCAGGCCATGCAGACCATTACAATTAGACTATTACATGCAGGCCCAATTACGGTTGCCCTTAGCCCGATAGGCTGTTGGAATTTTTACTGGGGTGTGACGCTATTTGTGACTAGTTCGGTTTGATGACAGAACATAAAACTTGTCGCCTGTAGTATAGTGCCACGTGCCATGTGTTCTCGGTGAGCCCTTCTGTTTGTTATGAAACTGAATTTACGATCTGATTCCCATGCTATGCTAAATCAGCACAGATACATCGCTTCCATGGTTTCCTAGCTTTACTTTTGTACTCGGGACTGGAAGAAATGCCGCCCTTGTGTTAGAAGCTTCATATACTCTGTTTCACTAGTGTTTAGTTTCATTCTGCAGAGCCAAGGCTACTAGGCTGTCGAGCGCAGGATTCTTGAGAAGCAAGAAGAAGTGTCATTATTAGGACACGCAGCTGCGGGCTGCTCCAGCCGATATGGGCCGCAGTTCCTCCTGCTTCTCCTCGTCTTTCAAAGGCTGCCGCTGTCACTGCAGCGTTCACAACTGACAGACGACATGGCGCGGAATAGGGCACGTTTAACTTAAGTTTACCGTCCTGATTGGCCCAAGACACCCGTAGCTTCGACAGTGCCGCACGGAATTACGGTAACAAAGTATATGCAGCAAGAAAAGGGGGAAGGATTCCACCCCTGAAAGCACTGTCCTGCATTCCTGCAGTGCTCGCAACGAGGTTCCTGCTACCTTGTACGAGATAAGAAAAATTATTGCCCCTTTATCTTACAATGGAGGTTAGGATGCTCACCGCTTCCTTAAGGGGCGCCCTGATGCTTCTGCGACAGATCGTACACTTGTTGCCCCTGATAAGCATGTAGGCCTCAAGGCAGTGCTTGTGCACGAAGGCCATTGATCCTCTGCAAGCGCAGGGTTGAAGCAGGGGCCCGTTCTCTTCATCGGCCACGCCGTAACAGATGCGGCACACTGGGCCCTCGGTGTCTTCCAGCGCCTCAGCCGGCCGAGGTGCCACCGTTGATTCCTCACTCTTGACCTTAGCTTGGCCACTCGCGCCCGTCCGTGACGCGCAGTTTAGTGCCATGGTTGTGGTTGAGGAACCTTGATAGAATCACAAGCAATGATTGTGACGGTGCACTTTGGAAACAAGTCTGTTTCTCAACCGTTAAACATAGGGTCAATCCGCACCAGTGATGTTATGGAAAGGATATCTTACGTGGAATGTAATATACAGTAATATCAGGCTTTCAACGCACCGCGCTATATATACCACGTGTCCTCATATGGCCACATTTGCCCATTTTGGGATGGAACCACATATAACAGTAAAATGTCTACACAAGAATTGCAATATATAGCTCTGTCACGAAATAAACATATGAAGCATACAGGGAAGGATGCCGCCATACATAGAACGGTACGCATAGAGAGAGAGAGAGAGAGAGAGATGAAGAGAAAGGCAGGGAGGTTAACCAGATATCAGACCCCGGTTTGCTACATTGCACTGGGGAGAAGAGGGAGGGGGTTAGAAAGATGACAGCGAGAGAGGGTACAAGATTCCAGACAAGCACAACAAATAAAACACGCACACACACATATGCACACACAAAGAACGTTCCACTTAGAGACGTTCACGAAGGCCGGTAAATGTCAAGAAGCGCAGTAACGCTTGCATGGCCTTCTTCTGCGACGTGAGGTCTAGACGATGGCGTAGAATGCCTTCTTCCGAGAATGGTTGGTCGTCCAGTTTGTTAAGTGCATGGCGAAGAGATTACCTCTCTGCGCTGTATCGTGGGCAGTCACATAAAATGTGCCCAATTGACTCTTCGTGACCGCAGTGGTCACAGGCTGCGGTGTCGGCCATCCCTATCCGGAACGCATGTGCCTTTGTGAAAGCGACTCCCAACCATAGTCGGTATAAGAGCGTGGCTTCTCCTCGGCAAGTCTCGGGTGGGATTCGAAGGCTTAAAGGGGTCGTGAGACGTTTTCTGAACATTTTGTACTAAGTGCGTATTCGGGATCTTGACCCTCCAATCAACAATATGCATTGTTCCGTTGCATCGTGTGCGTTGATTTAGAGCGATAAAAAACGCGGTTTCGGTTTCACTGCGTGCGTTCCTGTCAACTCTGCAGATGACGTCATCTTAGTAGCCGTCATACCTCCGAGATTGGCGCGCTCTCGGAGGCCATGGGAATACAAACCGTGCTGCCGCTTTTCTTCCGAATGGTGGCACCGCACGGTTTCCAAATATTTTCTTACTTTCTAGCTTTCAAGTAAATCGATTCCTTTAGAGAAAACGCGAGTTCACTGTGGGTTTAAACTTAAAAATATCTTAACTCAACGTCACCAAATAGTACCACGCCGGCCGGTAGTGTCACATAGTCGTTTCGGGAGCGCAAGAAAGCTGAGATTTAAAACGGGCATTGTTAAATGTGCACTGAATATTTCGCCGAAATATTTCGGAATCGGCTTGTCGAATGCGTATTGAAGCAGTGAAAATTACAAGCCGGCATCTCCAAATTCTTTTCACGACCCCTTTAACGTCGGATCGAGAGAGTGTAGTCGGGAATGTGTGAAATGTGTGCCACCCCATTGCGATACAGTACACTTGCGAGCAAGCAGATGGAGCATCCGTGCCGCGTCCGTCCTCGACAATGGTATGGGTACTTGTTGGTCCATATCATGAGCAGAACGGGCGGCTTGATCGGCCCGTTCATTACCTACAATTCAGCAGTGACTTGGAAGCTCCTGAAAAAATATTTCGTGGCCTGCCTTCCCTGTCTGCTGCAGCATCTCTGTAACCTGGAACACCAGCTGTTCATGTGGTCCACGGCGTAGAGGGGACAATAGGGACTGCAATGCCGGCTTGGAGTCGCAAAAAAGCGTCCACTTGTGTGGCGCTTCATCTCTGATGAAATGAAGGGCAGTAAGGATCGCTGCAAGATCTGCTGCCGTCGATGTTTTCGGATGGGTCATCTTAAATTTTAAGGTTGTAATTTTTCGCGGGTATGACGACTGCTACAGCGGAACTGTCGGGGAGCATAAATGACCATATCAACAAATGAGCTTCTGGGTATATATATGACAAATGTCCGTAATGACAATAATTGCCCGTTTCGGGAGACCGCCACATGTGGCAATAAAGACCCTATGAAGAATTGTCATATATGGTGCTGCCTGAAAGCGGGTAAATATGGCCGCTTACGGACACGTGCCATATATATCACGACATACATGGCATGTGTCGATATATATCATTGAAAATAAAAATCAAACGACGGCTGAAAAAGGTTACCAAGGGCAATGTAGGTGATCTTATCGGAGCCTGAAAACATAAAATGCGCGAAGCAAAAGCCCGTTTATTTTAACACCACGTTACCTTCATTTATAACGCATTCTCCCCGAAAATTCTGGCGATATTTTTCAGATGAACGAGACTCAGTCCCGCAAATTAAGTATTCTGAACAAGTCATTAAACATCCAGAGCACATTACTAATGAGATGAATAAGTTCTTCAAGTCAGTTTTTACAAAACATTCCACTAACGCGGTACTACCCCCTTATGCGGTGAAAACCCTATGGAAGATTTAATTGTAAATTAAGAGGGCATACTTTCTCTCCCACTCAAACTTAATCTAAAGAAATCCGCGGGCCCTGGTCACATTACTAACTCTTTTTTAAGCTGCTATGCTAAGTGGACATCTAAGTATCTCTTTAAAACATACACTTTATCTCTTCATACGTCAGAATTACCATACGACTGCCGCAACGCTGTAGTATAGTTCCTATACACAAATCAGGCTCAGAACTAGAAATAAGTAACTACCGCACAGTGTCGCTAACGAGCTCGTGTTGAAAAATAATGCGACACGCAATTTTCAAGGCCATAATAACTCACCTTGAAACAAACGAACTTCTTTATAAGCATCAGCATGGTTTCAGATCTGGCCTCTCAACTATAACCCAATTAGCTGAATTAATTCATGACATAGCCGAAGCAATAAACAGCAACGGTCAATTACATGCCATATTTTTAGACTTTTCTAAAGAATTCGGCATTGTCCCGCACCAGGACTTAATCACAAAACTATTAACTTTTGGTATTGATAAAAAGTAATATCCTGGACAAACAGCTTTTTAACCAAACGGAAACAGAGCGTCACAATCAATAACCATCTATCGCAACCACTTGATGTTTATTCTGGAGTACCTCAGGGATCGGCTCTTGCACATTGTTGTTTTTAATGTTCGTTAACGACATCCGCGTTTTCGTCGATAACTCTGTTCGGATGCGACTATTTGCGGATGGCTGTGTCTCGTACACAGTCGTAGACAACTCGGACGACCAAGTTAAACTCAGCCCCGCCACGGTGGGCTGAGTTTAACTCAGCCCACCGCTAAGGTACTCGGCTGCTGATCCGAGAGTCGCGGGATCGAATCGCGGCCGCGGCGGCTGCATTTCGATGGAGGCGAAATGTTGAGGCCCGTGTGCTGTGCGATGTCAGTGTACGTTAAAGAACCCCAGGTGGTCGAAATTTCCGGAGCCCTCCACTGCGGGGTCTCTCATAACCAGAACTGGTTTTGGGACGTAAAACCGCACAAAACAAGTTAAACTCAACAGTTCCCCGCAGAAAATCTATTCCTGGTGTAACACTCGGGGCATGAAATTAAACACATACAAAGCCCACTTCATTTCATTCATAAATAAGGGAAACCCCCTTAACTTTACATACACAAGAGTTTTCAACAATTATCAACAAAATTATCAAGAAAAACGATTATCAACGAAAACGACGAAGTAAAATACCTAGGCTACACACTATCGCCAAACTTCATTTGGGAACCACATATCTTGGCCGTGCGTCAGAAAGCGGAAAAGGTATTGTCTTTTCTGAGGAGAAAATTGCGCCGATCTCATTTGGAGTCCCCATCAAACACATGTTATTAGTAAAATAGAACGAATACAAAAATTGGCAGTAACGTTCGTATATTCAGATTTCGTGAGGCAGTCCAGTTCTACAGACTTACTAGCAAGGGAAAACTTAAAACCTCTTTCGTAACTTAGAATAATCTCGCGACCTAAATTTCTTTACCAATTATATCATGGTCAGTTCCACGTACCACGTTTGCGTTATTTGCAAGACCCACCTAAGCATTCATGCGACTGAACCATTCTAAAGCAATACACCAACCCTTAAGTCGTGTTAATGCTCATAAACATTCCCTTTCTCCGTCAGCTATTCACCACTGGAATAGATTACCTTATAATATTTCGAGTCGTAGCACCACTGAATCATTCATGAATCTCATACAGTGTGTTGATGTTGAATAATGAGCTGTTGACAATATATGTATATTTTTGTACTTTTGTCCCCACTCCTGCATGGACCGAGAAGGGCCTGGAGTATGTTCAAATAGAAAAAATACGCCCTATTCATGATATGATCATATACGGTATTTTCAGAAGAGAGCATGTCCTGGTACAGTGAGCCAGCCGAAGAGCAAAATTGCGATTGAGTCCTTGAATGTTAGGCAAACGTAACAATAAGCATAAACTTTTCAGCTTTATCGCGTCAAGCCCATCTGTTAAATTCTCCGTCACGTACGTGTCATACTTGTTGCAGAAATAGCAGTCGTTGTGAAATACATCTCTTTTTCTTTCTTTACAGCCCTAGGAAGTGTTATCTGAATTACGTCCCTCATATCCATTTAATTTACCTATATGGGCACGCTGGAGGAGTAACTTTCGTGCCACTCTCTGTCTAGGTATTGCATAAACAAAAGAACCGGGTGATGAATAGTTTTAAGAAATAACGCTGCAAGAAACGGTGGGGGCGTCCGCTTCCATCCCCGGATATCAGGAAATATCGCTCCACAGTCGGATGAAAAGGCGTGACCACCCTGATAAAGAAGGGTATGGTAGTGGTAACCCACCAAATTAAAAACGTCAAAATGGACCACATTGTAGTGGAACTTACCCCAGACAAAACGCGGCGATGCAGCCTATTTGTGCTTAATCTATATGGCAACCGTGCGAGCAAGCGGCAGCGCTTCCTCTCCCTGTTCAAGAGAGCTATGGACCTGGCGGGCCAAAACACGATAGTAATTGGCGGTGACTTCAATGCCCCAAGTACCACATGGGGATGCGGCTACGACGCGGCCAAAGTTAAACTGCTATAGCAATGCATACCAGAACTCGGTCTTGTGATCATAACTGACCCAAGAATCCCAACCAGAACAGGAAACTCAGTTTCCAGGGGCACCACGCCCGACCTATCTTTGACTAAGAATATTCAAAGAGCGGAGTGGCGCAACAGATTAGATGATATAGGCAGTGATCACGCAATCGCGGAAATAGTAATACCCTCGCTATCCGGAATCCCCCGCCGCCCAAGAAATTTGTGCGGACGGACTGGGAAAAATTCCGAAAAAACAGAGACTGATAGAAAGAAGGAAAACATCACAGACGTAGAAGCATGGATGCCCGAGCTCGTCGCTCGGGATGCGAAGGAAGCGACCCAGACCACTGTTACAGAAGTGGAAACGGAAGAAATGGACAGTCGGCTCGCACATCTCATTGAAGCAAAGTCATCCATACAGAAAAGACGGAGGAGAGAGCGGCTAAAGCGAAGAATACGCAAGAAAGTTACCGTGATTAGCAAGAAAATAGAGAATCATTGTGGGACTCTTGCTCGCCAGCAATGGGAATAGGTCTGCAACGCCGCTGATGGTCAGCTCCACAACTTCGAGA
Source organism: Hyalomma asiaticum (assembly GCA_013339685.2). NCBI lineage: Eukaryota > Metazoa > Arthropoda > Arachnida > Ixodida > Ixodidae > Hyalomma > Hyalomma asiaticum. The sequence goes on from JABSTT010001811.1 coordinate 77,171, forward strand.
TGTGGAAACTCCTAAGATACCTGCCCGATAACACAAAAAGCAAATCGCAACAGAAGGATAATGTCCAGACACTCCTCCATAGCGAATCAGCGACAACGGGCAGGAGTGTTGTGGCAGACACTCAGGGACAAGTACCTGCCTCATCACGGGACTACACATTACAGCGACTACATGGGGAAGGATAATCCTCAGCTAGTTCAGTGATGCGGACATCGGGAAAGCCTTGCACGACCTCAATGGGAAATCAGCCCCTGGTCCCGATAAGGTTACCAATAGCATACTCAGGAATCTTTACGACGGCTCGATCACGAAGCTTATAAGCTACAATAACGAATGACTGGACCTGGGGCAGCATCACCGCGCAGTGGAAGACATCAAAGATGATCGTTATTGCCAAACCAGGCAAAAAAACAAGCCTCAACAACTTCAGACCGATCTCGCTCACATCATGTGTCGGCAAGGTGATGGAACGTGCGTCCCTCAACTGCATTAATAATCCCATTGAAGAATTCGGAGCCTATCCACACAGCATGCTGACTTCCAGGCTCATCTGTTCATGCAAGACGCTGTGCTCCAGATGACAAACCAAGTCTTAGACGACAGAACCCGATATACCATAGCTATCCTCGGCCTGGACCTGGAAAGGGCATTCGATAACATCAATCATGCAGCCATGCTCGCCCAGATACAAAGCCTGAACCTTGCAGAGAGGTAATACAATTATGTAAGGCTCTTCCTAACCAACCGCGAGGCTACACTCGTGGCTGGCGACATCCAAACGGAAGAGAGGACACTGGGCAGTGAGGGGACTCCCCAAGGATCTGCAATCTACCCAATGCTCTTCAACCTCGTCATGCTGGGCCTTCTGCCAAAACTCCAAGGGGTTGACAATATCCAGCACTCCATCGACGCCGACGATATCACCATATGGACAACGAAGGGCAGTGACAGTCAGACGGAAAAAAGGCTACAAGAGGCTACTAGGCTACCTCAAGGACACGAGTCTCCGTTGCTCACGCAACAAATCCGAATTACTACCCTCTAAAAACTGCAGCCTGTTTCGCAGGAGTGAAACGACCCAGCTACTCTTGAGGGCATCGTTCTATTCTACCAAAACATCGGATGGAGTGAAATCTCCATACCTCGTGCGGCATGAGATAGTAAAATGCTATTTCACTCCTGCCACACCCATGTGATGCTCGCATTCGCAGCCGCAAACATGGCGGCTGAGGTGGGAGCGGACGATTGAAGAAGACAACAGCCGCTTTGTGAAGTGTTTTTCGATAGAACTATAGCAGCGGCCTTCCTACGACTTCCACGTGCAAGCTTTCGCGTACAAACGCGTGCAGTGTACGTTTAATGAACGTTGCCTTCCTCGACCACGAGCCTCAACCGACGGGAGTCATAGCGAGCTGCCTCTCCTGTGTTTTTCCCCGACCGAACAGCCGTACCGGTGCTAGTGAAATCCGCCAGCGTACACGCCTCGGATTCTTGGCTTACGTGTGCGAAACGAAGAGGAATACACTTTCAGCGATAAATTAAGCTGTTGTGATCGTGGACTGCTGGTCTCCGAAGACTCACTGGATATAACTCATACATGTAAAGAAAAAGGCTTCGCTACGACTTCGGGATCGAGCCGTATGACGGCCATGAGCGCGTCGACTGTGAAAATACCGTGACTGCGATCCGTCCCGTTCGCAAGTCTGGTAAGCACAGCATAATACCCTAAACACTTCTTATGTCGGAGACTACATTTCATCTGTGTGCAGAATAACGAACAACGAGGAGTGCATATTTTGTGATCACCAGCGGTTGTCCGCCGTACAGACGCGCTCGACGGACTCGTAAGGGAACGCCGTCGGAATGAAGCGGGTAGTAGCGGAGAATCCGGGTGCCGCTTTTCTTCGCTGTCGTTGATGAAATTCAGCCGCTATTATGTTCGTACTCGCTTCCTCAGGTGCATTTTACATCGCGAACCAACACTGCGAACTCGCGTTTGCCCGCAAAACGGAATGCCAGCTCATGATAGGAATGCGTCAACCTAAAAGACATTGTATATGTTCCGTGCGTTTAGATTAACAGATCTGTGTGGCGAGCGGCTACCTATGAGCCAACGCTAAATATACATATACTTCATTCTTTTAATTGATAGAATAATATCGGCTACTCAGGATTTTCTTCTGGTTTCCGTCTTGTACTATATTTAAACTCGCTGTGCGGTCTAGCTTAAGCAGAAATTTGAGGGTAGCATAGCTGTTCCGACGTTTTTCTCTCTTTTTTTGTCCTCAAGGAATTGTAAACGTTTCTAAAATTGCGAAAGCCACTTATGCAGCAATCTTGAAAAGTTATGAAGCGTAAATTTTGCCCGTGCCTATTTTTGCTGCATGTACTTGCAAAAATAAAAGCTATATTTGTTGCGCCAACGGGCGGCGCATTTCGGCGATACCAGCTTTACGAACCGCAAGAAAGAAATAGACGAATTCATTTAGGATTCTGATTCAAGCACGTTCCATTTCGCTCCGGCTAAATTCCAGTTCGCATAAATAAGAATCTATGACGGTCCGTGCACCTGTTCTCAACAATGAACCAGCTCACGAAGCATTTGGGCAAGGTAAAATCAACACGTTCTACACTTCTGGCTTAATTATGCTAACTCAAACACTCCTGACAGCACTGCTCAAACGCCTACACAGCCTGCACTCATAAGTTTCCCACTACTCGTTTTTTGATGGCTTCACTTAATGTTTTTAATCATTTGGTGAGGAGAGCTGATGGGCCAACCGTAAGCTTTATAAGAATGCGGGAGAAAGTGGCCGTCGACAGATCGAAAACGCACATTCGTGTATTTATATAAACTTATTTCAGTGGATATAGCACAACTGATATGCCCAAGAACGAGACCGTGAATAAGTCGAAAAAGAAGTACAAGCGCTGAGTACACATAAATATTTTAGACAATTGCTTAGTCCGAAAAATCCTTGTGACCTCCAGCCGATTCTACGTCCACCGCTCGAAGTCGAATTTGCCCTGTCGTACGCGAGATGGTTCTATTTTATGGCTGCGCGCACTTCCTTATTTCAACAACGCTCACAGACAGGCAACGCGGAATGTACTAACAGAGTACAATAACTGATTCGTAATCAAAGTCTCATCTCAACCTAATAAATCGGACCAGACAATAATACTTTGAAACGAGTGTCAAATTGATGGTCGCAAGCAGTCAAGATTGTCAACATACTTCCTCTAGGCCTGCAAAGCGCAGCTCAAGGGACTGTCAGCGCCAGGACCCGGAGCGCCGGAGAGGAGACTCGCTCCTTTGCAGCCTTTCCGTGGCCAACTTGTGGAAGAAATTCGATATCCGCTTCGGCACGGCGAGCGCGGTGCGCATTCATCACGGTGTGCGTACAAGAGGGAACTCCTTGGTTTCGGCGGCTGCGTTTGTTCGCCTTCACTGACACTTTCGAGCAAGAGAGCCCGGACCCCGCTGCCACACGTGCTAACGATTCGCATACCATGCTTATCTTTGGAGGCATAGTCGACTCCGTGACGTTGTGGCGGCGGGGTGCGCCCAAGAAGTAACACAGGGTCGTTCGAACGCACGCCCTCCGGTTTGGGAAAGCAAAGGGGGCGCTTGCCCCACTCAAGCCGCACCACCATCCACAGAACTGTTATTATTATATGGCTCTTTTTTGCTTATTTTGTCATTCATTGAATATGCTTAGTTTGCTGCATGAAAAAGTGCTTGTCATGCGCCTTTATCATGTGGGTAGTCGTGCCATTCTCATTTCCTGGTCAGAAAACTGCCTGTATTCGTATCTTGAACATGTGTTTACGCTTTTTGTTTACATGTATTTTCGTTGCAGTTTCCGAAGGAGCAGCTTCCCGGAGGCGTCGACCACCGTATGGAAGGTCGTTAAAACGTGGCTCATTGGTGCATGTTACAGGGACGGATGGCCGCAACAGAAGACGTCTATGATTGAAAGCCGTTCGTTATGATTTATGCCGTTCAAAAATAAATATATTGTTGCAAATTAACAATTGTTTCCGCTTCGTTATAACTGGTCGATGCTGCTGAACGTGTTTCTTAGAGCAGCAGCAGCATTTACCAGGTTTATGGCCGCGATGTGTGCAGCAAGTACAATGGGCCCTGTTATTTATTTTTGACAGCACAATTAAAATTGCTTGTTGGAAGAACATTTGAATTATTTTTTGTTCTAATCATTTGAAGCATTAATAAGCAAAATCTCTTTCTAGTCCCTGGCGTTTGCTTGAAGCGCTGTGTGAATTTGAGTCGGGGCGAATATACTATTCTTTATTTCAATAAATAGCTCAAAATAATATAGATTTATATGAAGTTAATTTACCATATTTAGCGGTGAATAATCCCAGAAGCGCAGTGGCCGTGCTCCTGCCAGCGTCGGGAAGTGCTCGGGCCGCGCGTGTGGCCCGAGGCTGGCCCTTACAAGGACAGCCGGAAAACATGACGTCGTCTCGAAACCGTTGGCCGACCAGTTGCCTACGGTCGGCAAACAGCCCGGCCACTTGCAAAAAAACGAGATCGGGCCCAACTATCTTGCCGACGTCGGGCCGGCAACTTTTTGAATGGCCACTGACGTCGGCCCTACCTACTGCCGAGTTCATTTTTTCGCTCGTGATTCCGTCATCAGCCTCCCTAGGGACTATAACGGCGCACTTCCCTGGCGATACCACCATGGATGTTGATTGAAAACCTCCATCTCATGCCCCAAAACCTCCCTTGCATCGCGAGACCTCCCCTGCTGGGTGTCGCGAAAAGTTTCTGAAAATGTTTTGCCGGGTTCGTTTATGTTGGCATGTGCGTTTTGTGAACCCAAACTTAGATAGGGTTAGGTTCCAGTCTTCAATTTCAGGCATACAGCTTGACAAGTTCAAAGGTTGGCAATTAGCGGCTGCTTTACACAAAAGTATTCGAGCTCAACCGAATCCTGCAATAGCTTTGTTATAGTCATTACTTCGTTACAGCAGACTTCATTATGGCCCTCTACCAAGTTGAACGGGACTAACCACTCCTTCGTTATATGCATTGTTTTGTTTACCCGCTATGAAGAGTATGACCTTAAAAAGAAATTATGTTTGGTATCCTCTCTGCATTTTTGTAGCATATGCGGGCAAACTCTGCACATTAGTGTGGGTCGTTGGTCACTGTGTGCACGTTATCTCTCCAGCTCAAGTAATATATCGATAACAAAAACGCGTGTTGAAATATATTCAAGCGGGTAAGGAACACAGCATGAAGTGGGCACGGTTCACATTATCATACCTTTCGTATTTCAGCTTCTCGTCAACCTCCTCACCACGCCCATCAAAACTTTTCATAAGATTGTCCAAAATTGCAGCTGTTGGTGGGTTTGCGGACGCTGCCCCTTTATTATCACAGCTTGTGAGTCATAACGCACTGTGTACAGCCTTTGTGAAAAATAATGACAGTGTTAACGCACTATGTACAGCCTTTTTGAAAAATAATGGCAGTGATAATGCACTTTGTGCTGCCTTTGTGGAAAACGATGACAGTGATAATGCACTATGTACAGCCTTTGTGAAAAACAATGACAATGATAACGCACTATGTACAGCCTTTGTGAAAAACAATGACAGTGATCATGCACTATGTACAGCCTTTGCGAAAAACAATGACATTGATAACGCACTATGTACAGCCTTTGTGAAAAACAATGACAGTGATAATGCACAGTGTGCAGCCTTTGTGAAAAATAAGGACAGTGGTGCTGCACTATGTACAGCCTTTTTGAAAAATGACCGAAAGTGGTTTTCTTCGGCTATAAGCCCTCTGATACCGCATTACAAGCACCAATTATGTCCAGACTTTTGGAGAAGTGATGACTACCATCTATTTCAACTTGGAAGCGTCACAGCAACGCCCAGACGCAAGTAACTTGGGCTCTAAGTTTTTGATGAAGGCAATACATAAGAAGAGACAAAAGGCCTGCCAGTGTTGTAGCATAAAGTCTGTCGTTCACGCTGTGGGAAAGCTGCCCTACGTTTCCGAGGACAAACAGGCAATATTGAAGCATCAAATTCGCTTTTTTTTATTTTGGGCTAGTTGCGCTTAAGCATAGCCAACACTCTGTATCTTTGCTTTTCTGATATACTGTGTCGTGTGGTTTCTGTACGCTTTTTTTCTGTTAATTACTTCTGTTCACCCGAGTCGTGACTCGCGACTTCATTGCTGTGTATATGTCACTTCTTCCTTCTTCATCAACTTTTTGCGCTGTGTTTTTGCCATAGATCCATATAGATCCTTACCCACTTGCCCTGTACGTCATACTTCACCAGCTTGTCGGCTACTGCCAACTCTAGCGATGTGTGCGTTGTATGTGTTCTCACTCTATTTGTTAGAATTTATTTGTAAGCCTAGATGCATTTGTTGTCTACTTTGCATTTCTCTGCGATGCTCTTCTCATTTTGTCCTTTTTATATGCTCAGCCTCTACCTTGCCTTGGAATAAAAACATTGCGGGTACTCTATCTCTTTGATTGATATATAGATTGACCGCTTGTTCCAAAAGAAAAAACAAGCGCGATGAATAAAGCCGTAGTGAATTATGATTACCTGCATCTCTTTCTAAAGATTATGTCATGACCTCAATTCGCACGCACAATTTTGAGCAAGACAAAATACGGAATCGCTAAATCAAAACGACAAACAATAGCCTTGCTATTTGGGTGGAGAAAAGTGGTCTGAAGTCATTAACTTTCGCCATAGCCAAACGTCGGTTGCGCACAGTAATCCAAAATTCGCGCCAGTGAAAGCGACACGGGAAGCGCTGGCCAGTTGCTATCACCAACCACCAGGTGCGCTAAGGTCGATTGGGCCGCCGGAGTCTATGCGAGTGTCCGCTCTTAATTTTTTTTTATTTCTCTATGGCCGACTGGTGAAAGGTCAGCATTTGGTAACAATTACACATCTGCTGCATCACAGCAGCAGGCTACTACCGTAATTTTCAACTCGTAGTAATGTTGTTTGCATGATCCCAAGGCCTGCTGTTGAAATTTTACAGCTTCACATAACTTCAAAATTACCTAAGATATATATATATATGGTGACATAACGTCATTTTACTAGTGCGCTTTAAAAAATGCAATCACTGTGTTCTGCTTGCACTAACACGCAACGCTAAACTTGAAAACAGGAAACTTGAAAAGAAACTGATAATTACATAATATACAATGAACCAAAAAAACGAAGTGCAAATAGAAAGGCACTGCAAGAGTTCAGATGAAATATAGGCAGGCGATCCCAGGTAACAAAGGGAAAATTCGGGGTGGTCTATCAGTCACCTGAACACAAATATACCACAGAAATTACACTCTATTTTTTCATAGTCGTTGCCCCTTGATGCTACAGCCGACCACTACTATCGTATTAAAATTAAGAACAGCGCTAAAGCAATCACGAACGATGACACAGCGCTGTGTGTGTTCATCGTTCGTCTTTGTTTTTCAGGCTGTTCCCACTTAACTACGATCTTCCTGTGCTGTCAAGTCTCCTCCCGTCAATCTGTAATCCGCGCCTGACAGGGATCAGACATTCGTGAGTATTTCGTCGGTCGCGGGGCACTACACGAGTGAACCTACACGAGTGAATCTACGAGTGAACAAAGCGTACCAGTTGGTGCAACCCACGTGCACGTCGCGTGCGCCGTCACAACAAGCGCCGGTGGCCAGAACCAAAGGCAGCGCAAGACGTGACTACAGCGCCAGTAGTTCTCGCGATCGCCACGCGGACCACCTCTCCGGCGGAGCTTTTAAACTGAGTTTATTCTAGTAACGTTGACCGCCATCGTGACCCACCCGTCGTCGCTGGGCTGCGGGGTGAGGACGTCGATGACTGGCTCTAGAACTACAACCTTGTAAGTGACTTCACTATAGGTGGGACAACGTCCAGAAGCTGCGAAATGTCCCCTTCTATTTGTTCGATGTCGCGAAAATTTGGTTTCGGAACCATGAGCCGGATCTCCCCGACTGGGCGACGTTTGCACAACAACTTCGGCTAATCCTCGGCGCTTCCGCTGTTCGTGCAGAGGTGGCGAAGAAGAAACTCGGTGAGCGCATCCAATTCCCTGGCGAATCGTACACCTCATTTAGGATGCGGTAGTGTTGTGCAAACGCGTCAATTAGCGCATGCCTGAAGGTGACCAAATACGGCACATTATTAAGGGCATCAAGACCATCGCCTTTAACGCACTCGCAGCACAGAATCCTGCCTCTATCAAAGATGTAATATCTACTTGCCAGCGCCTTGAGGAACTGCAGCCCCTACGACTATCCACCAATGCCACAGACAGTCGTCTACCTTCGGCAATGGAATGGCGCTGTCTAATACGGGACATCGTACGAGAAGAACCTCACGGGCGGTGTTCTTCCTGCGCGAAGGAACCTACCATGCCCACTTCCTCGACCGGCTTGCGCGACATCATAAAAGAAGAGATTGCGTCGGCATCGCGTCTGACATGCTCCCACGGCGCCTGCGCTCGACAGGTGCCAACGTACGCCGACGTCGCGGCGGTCTCTCCTGCTCCTTCCGCGCCTGTACCAGTAGAACACTACGTGCCTGTGAGTTCTTTGTCACCACCGAGACGCCGGTCGACCAATGTTACTCCTGTGGCTATCGCGGCCATATCTCCCGGTTTTGTCGACATCGTCAACAGGATCAGCAACGTGGCTATGCACCAGACGAGAGAACAGGCAGCCGTCCCCCAACGAGCTACCAACGAACCCTGTATCGTTCGTGTCATAGTCGTTCACCATCTCCTCATTACCCTACCGACACGCTTATAAATTCACTAGAATCTCGCCGCAGGTCACCCTCTCCGCGCTGGCGTCCAGTGTCACCTCTTCGCAGCGTCACTCATGCTCCTAACAACCACACGGCAAACTCCCCGATGCAGCTTTAGGAGGGAAAACTGGATCGAACGGACAGCATGGAATTCCTCCAGAGCGACCGTGGAACTTGTATTTACGGAAGGTCTGCCCGTCGAAGCTCTTGTTGACACTAGTGCCGCCATTTCGATTATACCTGCCGACTTGTGTTGCCGCCTTCGAAAAGTGATGACGCCTTATTGCGGCTCTTCTCTTCGTGGAGCGACCAACGCTGTCATTCGTCCCATTGCACATTGTACAGGTCGTGTTCACATTGACGGCATTCGTCATCACATTGTTTTTGCTCTGTTTCGCTATTGTTCTGACGAGCTAATTTAGCATGGGATTTTTTGTCTTCGGCGTCCGCTCCTATCTCTTGTCATGAGCGACTCGTACACCTCCATGCGGCAAACTGCTGGCTTCCGAGCCACGAACAACGCTTGCGCCTCGTCACCTCCTCCGGTTACGTTCTTTGGCGTTCTAGAGAAGAAAAATATGGGTGTGAACTCTAGCGACCTTTTCAATGGTGAGGTGCTCGTTGTTCCCTACGGTGAAGCTCTATCCAGAGGAATTCTTATTATGCCTAGCCTCATTCGCTTCTTTCAGGGCTCTGCATTCCTCACTGCTGTAAATCAGGGCTACGAACCGCTAATGTTACCCTGTGGATCAAGTCTCACATGCGCTGCTGATACACAGCCACAGGCAATTGTAGCTCTTTCGACCGGCCCACCGGAGTCAAAGTTGCCGCCACCAACTACCTCTACCTTACCACTTGGAAGCGTCACAGCAACGCCCAGACGCAAGTAACTTGGGCTCTAAGTTTTTGATGAAGGCAATACATAAGAAGAGACAAAAGGCCTGCCAGTGTTGTAGCATAAAGTCTGTCGTTCACGCTGTGGGAAAGCTGCCCTACGTTTCCGAGGACAAACAGGCAATATTGAAGCATCAAATTCGCTTTTTTTTATTTTGGGCTAGTTGCGCTTAAGCATAGCCAACACTCTGTATCTTTGCTTTTCTGATATACTGTGTCGTGTGGTTTCTGTACGCTTTTTTTCTGTTAATTACTTCTGTTCACCCGAGTCGTGACTCGCGACTTCATTGCTGTGTATATGTCACTTCTTCCTTCTTCATCAACTTTGTTGCGCTGTGTTTTTGCCATAGATCCATATAGATCCTTACCCACTTGCCCTGTACGTCATACTTCACCAGCTTGTCGGCTACTGCCAACTCTAGCGATGTGTGCGTTGTATGTGTTCTCACTCTATTTGTTAGAATTTATTTGTAAGCCTAGATGCATTTGTTGTCTACTTTGCATTTCTCTGCGATGCTCTTCTCATTTTGTCCTTTTTATATGCTCAGCCTCTACCTTGCCTTGGAATAAAAACATTGCGGGTACTCTATCTCTTTGATTGATATATAGATTGACCGCTTGTTCCAAAAGAAAAAACAAGCGCGATGAATAAAGCCGTAGTGAATTATGATTACCTGCATCTCTTTCTAAAGATTATGTCATGACCTCAATTCGCACGCACAATTTTGAGCAAGACAAAATACGGAATCGCTAAATCAAAACGACAAACAATAGCCTTGCTATTTGGGTGGAGAAAAGTGGTCTGAAGTCATTAACTTTCGCCATAGCCAAACGTCGGTTGCGCACAGTAATTCCAAAATTCGCGCCAGTGAAAGCGACACGGGAAGCGCTGGCCAGTTGCTATCACCAACCACCAGGTGCGCTAAGGTCGATTGGGCCGCCGGAGTCTATGCGAGTGTCCGCTCTTAATTTTTTTTTATTTCTCTATGGCCGACTGGTGAAAGGTCAGCATTTGGTAACAATTACACATCTGCTGCATCACAGCAGCAGGCTACTACCGTAATTTTCAACTCGTAGTAATGTTGTTTGCATGATCCCAAGGCCTGCTGTTGAAATTTTACAGCTTCACATAACTTCAAAATTACCTAAGATATATATATATGGTGACATAACGTCATTTTACTAGTGCGCTTTAAAAAATGCAATCACTGTGTTCTGCTTGCACTAACACGCAACGCTAAACTTGAAAACAGGAAACTTGAAAAGAAACTGATAATTACATAATATACAATGAACCAAAAAAACGAAGTGCAAATAGAAAGGCACTGCAAGAGTTCAGATGAAATATAGGCAGGCGATCCCAGGTAACAAAGGGAAAATTCGGGGTGGTCTATCAGTCACCTGAACACAAATATACCACAGAAATTACACTCTATTTTTTCATAGTCGTTGCCCCTTGATGCTACAGCCGACCACTACTATCGTATTAAAATTAAGAACAGCGCTAAAGCAATCACGAACGATGACACAGCGCTGTGTGTGTTCATCGTTCGTCTTTGTTTTTCAGGCTGTTCCCACTTAACTACGATCTTCCTGTGCTGTCAAGTCTCCTCCCGTCAATCTGTAATCCGCGCCTGACAGGGATCAGACATTCGTGAGTATTTCGTCGGTCGCGGGGCACTACACGAGTGAACCTACACGAGTGAATCTACGAGTGAACAAAGCGTACCAGTTGGTGCAACCCACGTGCACGTCGCGTGCGCCGTCACAACAAGCGCCGGTGGCCAGAACCAAAGGCAGCGCAAGACGTGACTACAGCGCCAGTAGTTCTCGCGATCGCCACGCGGACCACCTCTCCGGCGGAGCTTTTAAACTGAGTTTATTCTAGTAACGTTGACCGCCATCGTGACCCACCCGTCGTCGCTGGGCTGCGGGGTGAGGACGTCGATGACTGGCTCTAGAACTACAACCTTGTAAGTGACTTCACTATAGGTGGGACAACGTCCAGAAGCTGCGAAATGTCCCCTTCTATTTGTTCGATGTCGCGAAAATTTGGTTTCGGAACCATGAGCCGGATCTCCCCGACTGGGCGACGTTTGCACAACAACTTCGGCTAATCCTCGGCGCTTCCGCTGTTCGTGCAGAGGTGGCGAAGAAGAAACTCGGTGAGCGCATCCAATTCCCTGGCGAATCGTACACCTCATTTAGGATGCGGTAGTGTTGTGCAAACGCGTCAATTAGCGCATGCCTGAAGGTGACCAAATACGGCACATTATTAAGGGCATCAAGACCATCGCCTTTAACGCACTCGCAGCACAGAATCCTGCCTCTATCAAAGATGTAATATCTACTTGCCAGCGCCTTGAGGAACTGCAGCCCCTACGACTATCCACCAATGCCACAGACAGTCGTCTACCTTCGGCAATGGAATGGCGCTGTCTAATACGGGACATCGTACGAGAAGAACCTCACGGGCGGTGTTCTTCCTGCGCGAAGGAACCTACCATGCCCACTTCCTCGACCGGCTTGCGCGACATCATAAAAGAAGAGATTGCGTCGGCATCGCGTCTGACATGCTCCCACGGCGCCTGCGCTCGACAGGTGCCAACGTACGCCGACGTCGCGGCGGTCTCTCCTGCTCCTTCCGCGCCTGTACCAGTAGAACACTACGTGCCTGTGAGTTCTTTGTCACCACCGAGACGCCGGTCGACCAATGTTACTCCTGTGGCTATCGCGGCCATATCTCCCGGTTTTGTCGACATCGTCAACAGGATCAGCAACGTGGCTATGCACCAGACGAGAGAACAGGCAGCCGTCCCCCAACGAGCTACCAACGAACCCTGTATCGTTCGTGTCATAGTCGTTCACCATCTCCTCATTACCCTACCGACACGCTTATAAATTCACTAGAATCTCGCCGCAGGTCACCCTCTCCGCGCTGGCGTTCAGTGTCACCTCTTCGCAGCGTCACTCATGCTCCTAACAACCACACGGCAAACTCCCCGATGCAGCTTTAGGAGGGAAAACTGGATCGAACGGACAGCATGGAATTCCTCCAGAGCGACCGTGGAACTTGTATTTACGGAAGGTCTGCCCGTCGAAGCTCTTGTTGACACTAGTGCCGCCATTTCGATTATACCTGCCGACTTGTGTTGCCGCCTTCGAAAAGTGATGACGCCTTATTGCGGCTCTTCTCTTCGTGGAGCGACCAACGCTGTCATTCGTCCCATTGCACATTGTACAGGTCGTGTTCACATTGACGGCATTCGTCATCACATTGTTTTTGCTCTGTTTCGCTATTGTTCTGACGAGCTAATTTAGCATGGGATTTTTTGTCTTCGGCGTCCGCTCCTATCTCTTGTCATGAGCGACTCGTACACCTCCATGCGGCAAACTGCTGGCTTCCGAGCCACGAACAACGCTTGCGCCTCGTCACCTCCTCCGGTTACGTTCTTTGGCGTTCTAGAGAAGAAAAATATGGGTGTGAACTCTAGCGACCTTTTCAATGGTGAGGTGCTCGTTGTTCCCTACGGTGAAGCTCTATCCAGAGGAATTCTTATTATGCCTAGCCTCATTCGCTTCTTTCAGGGCTCTGCATTCCTCACTGCTGTAAATCAGGGCTACGAACCGCTAATGTTACCCTGTGGATCAAGTCTCACATGCGCTGCTGATACACAGCCACAGGCAATTGTAGCTCTTTCGACCGGCCCACCGGAGTCAAAGTTGCCGCCACCAACTACCTCTACCTTACCACTAATGGCAACCATAAGCCCTGATCTGACACCTGCACAGAGCCAAGACCTTCTCGCCCTGTTGGAAAAACATCACTCTCTGTTCGACATCAACTCGGCTGCCCTCGGCATGACTACTGCAGCGACTCATCGCATACAGACAGACTGCTCCCGCATTGTTGACCGGCGGCCATATCGTGTCCCACACAGAGGGCAAGATTATCGAGGAAAACGTATCAGACATACTTCGACGGCACATCATACGACCTTCTTCAAGTCCCTGGTCTTCCCCAGTCGTCCTCGTGCAGAAGAAAAACGGGTCCGTGCGTTTTTTTATTGATTACTGTGCTTTGAACAAAATTACGCGCAAGGATGTTAACCCCTTGCCACGGATCGACGATGCACTAGATTCGTTACATGGCACCGAGTATTTCTTCAGTCCTGACGTTAGATCGGGCTATTGGCAAAGACACGTGTCAGAGTCCGACAAGGAGAAAACAGGCTTTGCCACGCCGGATGGGCTGTACGAATTTAATGTAACGCCTTTCGGACTCTGTAATGCGCCTGCCACTTTCGAGCGTATGATCGATACTGTCCTTCGTGGGTTAAAATGGAGAACACGTCTGTGCTACTTGGACCATATTGTATTTTCGACCACATTTGCCGAACACTTGGAGCGTCTCAAAGCACTGATTTCCTGCCTCGCACATGGAGGCATAGAGCTGAATACGAAGAAATGTACTCTCGCAAGCAAGTCCATCAAAGTGTTGGGGCACTTAGTTGAAGCGGTCTACGCCGGAAACGTCATAGAACGGAGATCAGCAAAGAAGAGGAAGAAGAAGGGCTCTTTCGAACGGGGCATAATAAATGGCGGACGACACCCGTCTCGCTCTCGATATCTGTCTCGGTATATCTGCCTAAGGGAACGCTACATTTTGGCGCAGCCGACAGGCGAACATGTGGGTGACCTTCTTCGTTGACCAAACGTCATCAAATGGCATAACCTTCACCAGTTACCAAGTGCAAGGTGAGCCAGTGAAGGACCTTGCCCGCGATGTCACAACCGACAGCCTCGTCGAGTTGGTGCTGGAAGGAGCTTCAATGAGTCGCGAGGCACTCCTGGAGACCGGATCCGCCAGTGTGGCCCTGCAGCTGGAGGAGCTTGCGGACTTTGTCTGGGAGCCTTCGCGCCGATGCACTGTTCCGCAGAACTCGTCGGTGGAGGTGAGCTCTATATTGAATGTCATCGAGCGTCAACAACGACAGATGACGCATCAGACAGAACTTTTGACAAATGTACTGAGATTGTATAGCCTTCAACAAAACATAGTGGAACCGCATAATTTCGAAGATAGCCACTCAAGCCCCAATTACTGGCTGTGGTTTTATGAATACGCATGCGAAAAAAATGGGTGGGTCTCTGACGAACAAAAGATTCGCAACATGCGCCGCTACCTTGGCGGTATAGCTAAAGCGTGGTACAAGATGCAGCTTTTGGATGAACCACGAGCATGCTGGGAGCACTGGAAAACAAGTTTTCTGGCTGCTTTTCATCACAATGCGGTGGAAAGTTGGGATGCGGCTCTGCGCTATACATTTGAGCGTGGATCATTACTCAAGTACTTTCTTGAGAAACGTCGCCTGCTGTATGAAGCGGAGCCTAAACTCTCACCACAGGTCACTGTTGCGTTAATAATACAGGGACTATGCCTCAATATACGAAGCCAGATCCAGATAAGAGCTCCTACTACATTTCAAGATCTTCTACACTGCCTACAATATGTATTACCAGGAGCTGATCTGGACGCACCAGATGAAGAGAGCGCAAGTGAAGAGATAGTCCATTTGACTAGCCCATCAAATGGTGTTAAGGGAAGCGCAGATGAGCGTACGGATTGTAAACATAACAGCGGTCTACACAGCACAATTGCAGCACCTCATTCGACAGATCTAAGAAATTTTGATGTCCATGAGAAGACCAAGAATGTATACGTGTATGATACAGTGCACGTCGTGTCTAATTGCTTGCTTCACGTCCCTGTTAAGATCAATGATGTTGAAATGAAAGCGCTCGTGGACAGCGGAGCGTCTGTGTCGATCATAAATAAGGACCTAGTGGACGTCAGCCACCTACACGTGGAAAAAACCCTGCGAGTTCAGGGATACGATGGCTCTGTGAGTTCCCGTAACGAGTGGGCATCTGTAATTCTTGAATGCCAAGGACGCAGAATTAGGACGGACGTATTAGTGCTACCTGATGTCACTTATGAGTTTCTGTTATCCCGGCCTGATATGAAGAGATTAAGAATGAACGTTTACTGGAACGACAAGGTCTTAATTGAAAAACATACAACAGAAAATGACGAGATAGAGTCGCCTGCACACGTAAGACAGCTTGCCTGCGAAGAAGATATGCAGTCTCAATACCCAGAGCTCGTTTGCATAGGGAACTACCCTCCAGCAATTAAATCTCACGAGGTTCCTTTTGATCTTTTGAACAGTTGTTCAAAAAAGACCGTATAATATGTCGAGAGAGAAGAAGGTATGGTTGAAAGCAGAATTACAGGCGATGCTAGACGCTAGCGTTATTAGACCTTCAGTGTCTCCATTTGCATCGCCAATAACTATCGCTCCGAAAGAAGACGGTACTTTTCGTCTGTGCACAGATTACAGGGCTCTTAATCACCAAACTGAGCTCATACCATACCCAATGCCAAGAATCGACGACATAATTGATGAGACTGGTGGTTGCCGCTGGTTCTCAAGAATGGACCTCTGCAAGGGCTTCTGGCAAATCCCGCTGACAGAGGAAACCAAGAAGTACACCGCGTTCATTACCCCATTTGACTTGTACGAATACAACAGATTACCTTTTGGATGGAAGAACTCCCCAGCGTGGTTTCAAAAGATCATGAACGAAACCCTAAAGTCGTATTTGGGAATCTTCTGCAATGTGTATATTGACGATATAATTGTTTATTCAAAAACAAGAGAGGAACATAAGAAACACCTCTCTCTCGTTCTGAACGCTTTGAGCACTGCATGTCTCAAAGTGAACTTCAAGAAAAGCGCCTTTTTCCAAGAGAAAGTAGTGTTTCTCGGGAGAGTTTTTGACGGACACACGAAAAGCACGAAGCAAGAATCAGTTGACAGAATTTCACAATTGGTGAAGCCCTATGACGTGCATTCACTGCGTGTCTTCCTGGGCCTAGCCGGACATTTTCGATCCTTTATTAAAGACTATGCCATTAAAACGAGATGTCTGACACGCCTGACTCAGAAAGGCGTACCCTACCAGTGGGACAACGACTGCGAAAATGCTTACTCCGATCTGGTGAAATTAATATCGTCGGACCCTATCCTACGCATATCTGACTTTTCCTTACCATTTGTTCTCAATACGGATGCATCATTTTATGCCACTGGTGCGGTTCTCTACCAGAAGCCATCAGATTTAAATCGCCAAACGCATCATGTTGTGGGATATTATAGCTATACATTAAAACCAGCTGAAGTGAACTACTCGACAACAGAAAAGGAAGCACTGGCTGTACTGAAAGCAGTTCAGTATTTTCGAACGTACTTAGAAGGTTCAAAATTTACTTTATTCGCAGACCACCAGGCTCTCACTCACCTACTTGGAATGACACAACCAAGAGGCCGCATCGCTAGATGGGTAAATTACCTGCAACAATTTGACTTTGTTAATTCACATCGCCCAGGCCCTCTACTCACTGACGCTGACGCAATGTCCAGGCTGCTGGTGCCCAACACTCTTGACAGCCCTATGCAAGTGAACCACGCAAAGCTGTGGGAGGGTACCGAAGATATGAAGTTCATCAACGGAAGATATTATGTTCCACCAACAATGATTTCTAAGATTCTTCACCTTTACCACGATACACCGGAATCAGGAGGACATGACGGATTCTGGCGCACGTACAACAAGCTGGTGAAACGATTTAAGTGGCCAGGCATGAAAGATGATGTTAGAAGTTACATACGATCTTGCCATCTCTGCCAAACGAACAAAGTTAAGTTCAAGCAGCCCACGGACATAATGATAACCACAGAGCATTCGAATGTCCCGTTTGAAGTTATTCACTGTTAGGACTTCCGCGGAGCTCAAAAAGAAGGGGGAAGGGGTCC
>JABSTT010001812.1:0-76644 GCA_013339685.2 Hyalomma asiaticum
CCTTCATTTTGCTGTGTGGTCAGCTATGCATAAACGGCGCAATTTGCGTCGTTGCAGGGGCAACATTACTGGAACCAGTATTTGTTACAGCGCCACTGATGGTTGTCTAATGCGACAATGTCTAAGTTCAGATTCTGATTGAATTGGCAAGATCTCTCAACGCTAAATACTTCAAACGATCAATTCAATCCGGCCAAATTCCCCAAAGCCTTTACCAAAAATACTCCTGTCTTTGGCATTGGTTGCATCTTACAAAGAATGGTGCCAAAAAGGTTTCTTGCTAATAGTGCCTCCAATTCTCGAACTCTGGATAACTCATATCCCACGTTGAACTTACTCCGCATGGTACTATGTCCAGAGCTCTATATTTCCAGCATGTTAGGAGCGTTTCTTCTTTTCAGTGGTTGGCAACACCTCTGCTTTCTGGCGTCGAAGCTGTACCCGCCTTTCCCTGTTAGTTCACAGCTAAAGTGTAAGTACATGGAAAGCTTGCTAGAAAGCATGTGTTCATGTTTCCTTGGAATAAGTCAGAGTCAATGTGTGACGCAGGTGTTTTATTCAGAGTCAAAATATATACAGTGTGACACAGACACGTTTCTGCAAGTGGCACTTCACTGTGTTGCTCCATCTGAGCAAGGACGTTAAAAAGCGCTTGTCATGCGCTAGTATTACCGTGGGTACTTGAAGCACCGTGCATTCCAACTAGTATTGTCGAGTTATCTTTCATCGCGTCAGTCGTGTGTCCGCAGCAAATGACTATCTAACTTAAGCTCAATTTCTCAGTATAATGCCCGAAATAGGTTTGATCTGGAAAATTGGGCCTGCCTTCAAAAGAACTTTAATGCCTGTAAATAAATGGCAGCAGAATACCTTCTCTCCTTCATGTTATTGCAGCAGTTTATTACCGTGCGTTTTAGCTAAGTACAAATCTGTCTACCATGCGGCATGTCATCCGTTGTGCATCGGTTAACCGACAATTCAGGGATACATAAGATGCGCCTGCGTGTGCTTGTACTACTCCATCACAATGCGACCCGCACAGCCAGAACTACGCCCTCGTCTTTCGAATCGGTAGCCGAGCGCTTGAGCACCGAGGCGTAAACTGGCTACCGTTCTTTTCGACCCAAAGACGTGGAGTTCATCACGTTCACGTTGGTGAAATCTAGATGGTGCTGAAATGGTAGACACCCGTGTATTGCGATGGCAAGTGCACGCAAAAAAAATGGTGGAACCACCGGTGCCCTCCACTACGTCGTGCGTCATTACATCCGGTTGCTTTCGCACGTGCGTGTACACCCAGCAATTACACCGTACCACTGCACCGTAGACCATTGGCTTGCTTACTAAGCTATGAACTTTGGACACCAGTGCAACGCTTGTTCACTGTGCCGCAATGTTTGCTATGTTAAGGTGTTTTTAGGTGCAACTAGACGCAGCCCTGCGGCAACGGTCTTGTCCAAAAACGGGCACGGACCTCGAGCACGAGCCGCGTCTTCTTCAACAGAGCGCTCAAGAAAGAATCCCACTGTAAGCTGTCTGAGAGGATGGCCCACTACAAGGTTCCAATTCTTCTTTACATTACCCCCGGGACGAAAAGGGAGCCGCCCGCGACCTAACAGCTGGTCACTATGAGTGGGTCATAGTAGGTCTTGAGGCGCTCGCGTGAACAATGTCTCGGCCCCGACGGCGCAAGTCTGAGGATGGCTCAACGGGCTCGATGAGGTAGTTGACCGGAGAGGTACGCTCGACTACACGGTAGGGTCCTTCGAACTTGGGCAGTAGCTTCGAAGAAAGCCCGGTGCATGCAAGGGACCGAGAGCCACACAAGCGTCCCAGGAAGGAAAGCAGGTTCAGAGGCGGTGTTACCATGAGTGCTCTTCTGCCGCTCTTGGTCAGTGGTAGGAACGCCCGGGCGAGATCGCGACAACTCTTCAGCATGTCTGGCGTGGCAGAAATAGGCGCAGCCTCGGATGCATCCGGCTTGTACGGAAGGATTGTGTCAATTGTGTGCGATGGGTGCCGGCCGTACAATAAAAAGAATGGCGAAAACCCAGTGGTGCTCTGAGGGGCGGTATTGTAAGCGTAGGTTACAACGGCAGAACGGCATCCCAATTTGTTTGGTCGGAGGCGACGTACATTGAGAGCATGTCGCTAAGGGTACGGTAAATCGTTCGGTGAGGCCATTCGTCTGCGGGTGGAAGCAGTGTTGTGCGATGGACAACGTGGCACTCTTTCAGAATGGCTTCGACGACTTCAGATAAAAGACACGGCCTCGTCGCTGAGCAATTCCTGAGGTGGGCCATGTCGAAGTATGAAGCGGCGGAGTAGAAAGGAAGCAACATCGCGCGCTGTAGCCGCGGGGAGGGCGGCGGTTTCGGCGTATCGCGTGAGGTGGTCAACGGCTACGATGGCCCCGCGGTTACCAGCCGATGTCAGCGGGAGTGGCCCATACAAATCAATGCCGACGCGCCCGAATGGCCGGATAGGGCAAGGTAGAGTTGCAGGCCTACTGGTGACAGGCGCGGCGAAGATTTCCTACGCTGGCAATCGAGGCAGGAGCGAACGAACCGCTGAACGTAGCGGTACATTCCTCGCCAGAAGTATCGCTGTCGAATGCGCTCGTACGTTTTGTATACTCCAGAATGGCACACTGAGGATCAAGGGAACGATGCACATATTTCGAACGCAGGCTCCGGGGTACAACTAGCACCACTGGCGGCCGTCGGCATTGTAATTGCGTCGATAAAGCAGGTCTTCGCGAGTGGCGAATGCTGGCTTGCCGCCGTAACGAGCGATTGGTCGGAGCTGCCGATGGGTCGGAGAGGAAATGCATCAAAGATGCGATCCAGTGATCATTGCGCTGTTCATGACGATGGTGCGAAGGTCGATGGAAGAAATGGAAACACGAGATAGTGAGCATTGGTCACCGTCGTTAGGCAAGGGAGAGCGCGAGAGAGGCGTCGGCGTCAGAGTGCTGACGCCCGCTGTCTGAGAGGATGGCCCACTACAAGGTTCCAATCTTCTTTACAGCTATATTGCTTTATTATGGATGAAGCAGTGCTTCAGAATGATATTTTAGAGGAAGAATCAGCAAGTACCCGACAAAATATGTACAGACCAATGGCGCATACTCACTTTTGTAAGCATGCAAGCAATGCGGAAGGCGCTGTTCTCGGCGTCCAAGGCATTTGGTGAATTCGGAGCAAGTAGCAGAACTGCCTCATTAACCAGTGCCCTAAGTCGGCTCACTGCCCTGCATGAGGATTCGGAGGTCGCACCAGGAGACGACCAGGTAGGCTCTTGAAGCTGCGGGTAGTTTCAAGAACACAACGACTTTGTGTTGGTAACTAATTCCACCGGGCTTCACGCAAGTTAGTTCATCATGGTTCTGTAGTTGCATTAGTACTACGTAATGGCGGCCGGGTGCACGAGTAGCAAATGCGTTATAGCTCCCATGCTAATAAAGCGCGAGTAAACACTGGAACATAGCACAGAAAAACACAGGACGAGCACTTTCCAAGAACTGTTCAAGTAGGAACAGATAGACAGGAGCCCACAAGTACAAGAAATAAATCAAGCAACATGACTAGCTGGGCTAGGTGGAAACGATCCATGCTGGTGAAGCGCGAATGAACACTGGTACAAAGCAGAGAAAAACACAGGACGAGCGCAGAACGAGGACGGGGTTACTTCATTTTATTTGTAGTTTTCTGGCCTCCTGTCTGTGTGTTCCTACCTCGATATCACTGATACGACAGTTCTCGGAATGCGCTCGTCCTGTGTTTTTTGTCTGCTTTGTCCCAGTGTTTATTCGTGCATCAACCGGGATGGACCATTTCCAACTAGGCCTGTAGAATAAATCACGACCGCAGAGAGAGAAACTGTTGTATTTACACAGGAAAATGCCTAGATGACTGCCGTGGTTCTCATGGCGAACGCTGTCGCTGATCTTCGTTTTCTTCTTTTTGCCGCTAATTCGCGCTCGCGCTGGGACAGCACAAATAATCTTCAATATCCTCCGCCCACGAAAAGGTGCGCCGTTCCAGTCCTCTAAGAACCGAAATTCAATAGGACAGAAATGTTGTACAGCTCTTCGTATGACAGAGCCGTTTGGCAACTTCACTGAGTAGACCCTGATGTTTTGATCACGCCCTTCATGTCGCTCGAGATTCTTCCCGTCTTCAAAGCTGTCGCGGTGCTTTATCTTCGTAAACGAGCACTAAGTCACCAATTTTAAAACTGCTGGAATCTTGAGCCTGAGCACTCGCATGATGTGCAGAACGGAGACTCAAAACTCTTTTCTCCATCGTCTCCAAAAATGCTCAATTAACTGTATGCGATGCATCCACCTTCTTGTAACTGTGGCATGCGAACTTGAAATGTTGTCTTCTTGTTCGTTGTTGGGAAGTCTTGTGATCCTTTTACCAGTAATGAATGAGCGGGTGTCAATACTTCTATTAATCCTGGTGACGATGAGAGGTAAGTAAGGGGCCTGGAATTTACTACGGCCTCCACCTCGTACAATACTGTTGTCATTTCATCAGGCTTGAGTCTTTGCTGACCAAGAATCTTTCGCAGGGTAGACTTCACTGTTCTTATCATTCTTTCCCAGAAGCCTCCCCACAATGCGGCTCTTTCGGCGATAAATTTCCACTTCAGCCTTCTTTGAGAGCAGTATTCTCGAAATTGACTGCTGAACAGCACAATTGATAGAGATATTTCCTTTGAATCTCCTTGAAGGTTCGTGCGTTGTCCGTGTATGTGACGTCAGGTAACCCACGACGGCCGTAAACGTCGAAATGCTAGCATGAAGCTGTCCGCGGATAGATTGCTGATCAGTTCTACGTGTATAGCTCTCGTGACCGCGCAAGTGAACAGAGCTATGTAACTCTTTAAAGTCTTACTGTCCGTCGCCACGTAAAGCGGACCCGCGAAATCTATCCCCCAGTCTGAAACGATCGGAGCGACGCAATCTTTCCCGTTGTAACGGTGCCACAGGAGCATTCGCTGGTGTAGCTCTGTACTTCACACAAGCGTTGCAGCCACCAATAACTTTTTTCACGATTTGCCGTCCACGAGCTACCTAGAACTTCTCTCTAACTTCAGTAAGAGTGTCTTGCACGCCACCATGAAGAACGCGTCGATGACAGTCGCGAACGAGAAGTTTAGTAAAATCATGATGCGGAGGCAGAACAACAGGATGCTTCACTGTTTCTCTTTCTTCCGTGAATTGTAACCTGCCTCTTATACGTAGCCGGCCTTCCGCATCCAGATAAGGATGAAATGTCTTCAAACTCGATCGTTGATTTAACGTTCTTCCCTTTCAAGTTCGTCAATGTCCCTGGAATACACTTCTCCTTGCACTACCTTAACCCAGTAATCTTCCGCTTTGTTCATGTCTTTATCTTTATGCACAACGATTTCCTCCGAAGTAGTGCATTTCTGCAATACTGAAGAATATAAAGACCCATGCCGTGATTCGTAGGACACGTGTGAAGTTAGAATATGTTCTCAGATCCAGAATTGGCCAAAAAGTTCTGACGTACAGAACTTGCACGACCTTGGTTCAGTGTAGTCTGCGTCATCACATCGTGTCTCCAGTCTATTCTTCGGCCATGTTACTTCATCCTTGCGTAACCAGGATGGACCTTGCCACCATAGTTCGTCGCGGCTCAGTAGATGCAAATATGCCCCGTGTCCGATAATCTGCAGGATTGTCAGACCAAGGACAATATCGCCACTGACCCTTATCAAAGCTTCGTTGAATTTCCGACACCCTATTTCCAACAAATTTTTGCTGTTGCGATGGTGATCCTCGTATCAATGCAAGGCTACGGTTGAATCTGTCCAAAAAGTCACGTCTATATTCGGTGCAAAGACATTGAGAGACTTGACCAGGAATGTCACCAACCTGGCTGCAAGCACCGCTCCCAGGAGTTCTAGTCTGGGCAGTCTTATCTTCTGCAAAGGTGCTACTCTTGACTTCGCAAATAGAAGGGCCGTAGAGACTCGATTATGTTGCCCAGCATATCTCAAAAATGCGCAGCTCCATAAGCTTTCTGGCTGGCATCGCGAAGCAGGTGCAATTGCGTAGCTTTATCTCCTTTCGAGGCATCCACCAACGATTGATTGCCGCCTCTGGAATATGTTGCAGTTCTGAGCACCAGTTTCTCCACTGTATACCAAGATCTTGTGGTAGCTCATCGTCCCAACCAAGCTTCCTTTTCCAGAGCTCTTGAAATAGTAGCTTTGCCTGAATAACGAAAGGAGCTAGCATGCCCAAGGATTCGAATATTCCTGACACAGTCTGTAGCACGGTCATCTTGCACGGCTTTCGTTCAGCCTGCAAAAAATCCAAGCGCCGACTCTGAGTCAACCGTCATAACGTCTGTCGTAGATCCCTTATAAGTCCGAGCACGTTCACTGAGTCTGAACAACTGTCGGTTTCCCCTTTCTCAGCGAACAGTTGACGTAGTGCCTTCGAGTTCGACGACCATTTCCTTAGTCGCATACCTGCCAATTTCATGATGAAGTTCGCCTCTCTGTAGATTTGCTGAGCTTCTTTCTCTGTGTGACCTCCGGTGAGTAGGTCATCTACGTAGAGAAGATTCAGCTAAAACCTTGGCTGTAGGCTGTAGTTTACCCTGCACAGATGTGAAGTGTTGTCGCAAAGTGGCATTTAGTAGAAATGGGCTAGCTGCAGTTCCAAAGGGAACTCTGGTCATTCTCCACTCTCCAATATCAGGTTCAGGATTTACTGTACACGGTATGTCTTTAAACCACAGAACCGAAGAGCGTCTCTGTCCTCTGTCCTCTTTCCTGATACCAATCTATAAAAAGGCTTTCTCTATATCTGCTGTTAAGGCGATATGATTCATCCTAAAGCGTATCAGAATAGCAACCATGTCAGTCAGAAGGTTAGGACCTTTTTCCAAGTTTTCGTTTAGCGACGAAGAGTCAGGTCCATGCGATGATGCGTCGAAGACTACACGTACTCTAGCAGTTGTAGATTCACTTCGTACGACGGCGTGACGCGGCATATAATATAATCCTAGATGCTCTCTCGTTGATTTCTTCCAGGTTCTTCGGGAACTCGTTCAGCATGCCCCATCATCACATAATTTTCTATGCTGGAATCGACATACCACGGGAATCCCGGTTATTATTTCTTTTCTTCCCAAGAAGACAACAACCTTTTTAAAGCTTCTGCTCGATTACAATCAAAGGCTCCCCCGTCTTCTTTCCACGGGAGGGCAACCTCGTAGCGATCGTCGACAAATGCGAGTTTTCTCTGAAACTCTTCCAGGACTGAAGCATTGGGTTGTGTCACTCTCTGTCTAATAATTCCAATGGCCTCAAGTTCCCAGAACTTGCGTAGAACTGTATCGGTCGTTTCAGTTGAGGCGTTCACACGCAGCTACGCTAACTTGCGTAGCTGTGTTGACCGTTGTACTGAAGAATAGAGGTCCTTGAAACATCCATCCGAAGGAACACCCAAGGGAGACCAAGTCGATGTTACCGGAACAACGTCTAATCTCGCCTGTCATGAACTTCCAGAAGTGATCCGTTCCCAAGCAATAAACTTATTTCAGGCACCGCGGTCATCTCCGATGAGAGTAGCTTCGCTGCGATTGGGTACCCCTTGTCTTCAATCTCTTTTACAAACTCGTGGTTTAATGGTACCTGTACCACATCGTTGCAAATGAAGGGGATTTCTACAGGATGTATCTCGTGCACCAGACTGTCGTACTGACTACGCAGGCGAAGCTCTACGACACGGTGAAGCCTTGAATGAGATCCTACATGCCCAAAGATGTTGAGACTCAGATGGATTCTTCCTATCTCCTTCAATCCTAGCGTCTTCGAGACATCTTCACGTATGAAAGTGCGTTGGCTTCCGCTATCCGCAACGCACGGATGTAGGCGCATTTCGTGACTCCATAGCCCAAAGTCGAAAAGTCTGCAGCAAAATCTCTGAGCCTAAGCTTGTGTGTGAGCTTGTATATGAAGACTGTTCGTTGGGACTGTACTTGCGGTACTATGGGAATTTCAGTCTCTTCTCAGGCTCCACGTCGGGTCACACACTGAGGACACATGTCTTCCAATCGGCATTTCCGCCGCATTTTACATTTCTGTGGCACTCTTTGGAGCGGTGACCTTTTATGGTGCAACGAAAACAACGGTTTTCGGAAGTAAGCTTCTTCAGCTTTTCTTCTCTGCTTATCTCGCATGTACAGGTTGCAGTACTGTGGGTCGATGAACCACAGAAGATACACGCTTTGCTGTCTACCTTCGAGGACTTTCTACTTCCACTCGAAGGTACTTGAGTAAAGCTAGCAAGTCATCGTCTGCAAAATTGTCGCTGCTACTATCACGGTCCTCGCTCGAACGTGTTGGAACACTGGCCATTTGCCGGTGGTATCCAACAACAATGTCAGTCGGTAGAGCCCGAAGTAGGATGTCTGTCATCATCGTGCCGTAAGTAGCAGAACTAAAGTTGAGGCCTTTCAATCCACGTATGTGGCGCTGGACGAAGTCGTACAACTTCCTTAACCCCTGGACGTCGCTGGAGCGCGTGACGGCTGGCAGCTCTCTTAAGCGACGCAGGTGCTCCTGAACTATGAGACGCTTCTCACCGAATCAACTGTTGAGGACGTCGACGGCATCATCATAACATTCTTCCGTCGCCTGAAGACCTTCAATCGCTGTTGCCGCTACGCCGCTCAGTAGACTTCTCAGGTAATGAAATTCTCTCCCTTAGTCAGCCCTTCATTTTGGTGAACCGATGCCTTAAACTGTTCCCAGAATCCAGGCCACTTACAAACTTCTCCACTGAAAGTCTGCAGCTGCAATGTTGGCAGCTTTATGGATCGTTGGACTCGAGTCTCGTCGCGTTGCTGAACAATAGGTGTTACTGTCATTGGCGCTGTAACGGACGAAGACTGGCTGTGTCTGAGTATTTTCCTGCCTAGCTTTCAATTCGCCGAGCATTCCTCTAGCAGCGTCTTGATACTTGATTATCGTTTCGAATTCGGCAGCGAACTCCTCGTCGGTGACGTACTCCTCTATCATAGCGTTCAGCCTGTCTAATTCCGAGTTGTTCGCTTCCAATCGTTCGCTCAATGATACTATAGCACCGAATTCAGCGCTGTCCAAAACGTCCTTAGCTTCATTGATGAGACGCGTGTTCAACAGTCGACGCGACCTGCGCTTTTCTTGTAGGCGGTTCATCTTGATTCTCTGTCGCAGTTGTGATTAAAGTCCCTCACCTTCAGACTCGCAGATCTGAGATGGCTTTCACTTTCGTCGAGGGCCTCCTTGAAATCCCAGTCCCTGTCTGCTTTTCGTTGCACGCGTGAAGGTGGCGACACTCTTTTCCCCGGCAGGCTTTCGGCAATGTCCTCCGCTGGCTTCCTAGAGGCTGTCTTCGAGTGGGTGTGCCTAGCGAGCAGATAGATCTTCCCGGCGGGTTTCCGGCACCACTTGTAGAATAAATCACGACCGTTGAGAGAGAAACTGTTGTATTTACACAGAAAAATGCCCTAGATGACTGCCGTGGTTCTCATGGCGAACGCTGTCACTGATCTTCGTTTCCTTCTTTTTGCCGCTAATTCGCGCTCGCGCTGGGACAGCACAAATAATCTTCAATAAGGCCAGCTAGCCGTGTTGCCTTATAGCTGTGTAGAAGACGGTGGCATTTTGCCAAAAATGGGGAAAATGTAGTCTATGAGCGCACCTGATAATACGACTGGGCCGCTCCAGAATGTTGGTAATATAATGGGCTAGCTTTCAGTCACGAATTGCACTATCTCTCACACGGCAATTTGTCCGTTTAATATATAGGTATTCATTGAGTAGCATAGAGAGAGCAAATGGAAACAGTTCTAACACAAACAGGCACAATCGCATTGTTCTAGACACGAGTGGCAAGGCCAACGAGGGAAGAAACCTGCTAAAATGGGACTGTTGCGTCTGCAGGCTGTGCAATGTTCGTTTAGAGCTAATAAAGTCTTCGTCAAAAGTTCTGTTCAGCACAAGTTGCTTGGTTCTGATGTAAAAACCACGAGGACGTGGTGGAGCATGCTGCATCATGACTGGACTGAAGACACGCAGGCGTTCATTGTGCCATCACTACAGGAGCGCTTCTGCGTGGGCAAGTTACCTGCTCACTTCGCGGGGCTCACCACCCCTGTATGATCACGGCTGTTGTTTGATGGCTCAAGCCAAAGATCGCCATGTCATATGGACATGAGGTGGCTGAAAGTAGTATGTATCTCAAATATACGAGAACGGTTATGCAGTTGCCATTCCCGTATTTAATATGGCTGTGAATGTGCCTAAGAAGCGCTATCTGTAGCAGAAAATCTACTAGCATTGAATAATGGCACGAGCCATGATACCAAAAAAAAAAAACTGTTCAGATAAAACGTTTCCTGTAAGCACCAATTCCTCAAGAAAGTCCATGAAGTCAAGGACCGAGAGGTTCGTGTTATATTTCCACTACAGCTCCAGCCTACAAAGCGGAGCTCGGCTACAGAAGTTGAAAACTGAAGGCGATGAAGCAGTGAATAACTCGGTAGGCGAGGGCTCGTGAGTGCCCCATCCACACCATCTCGGTCGGTTCCGAGTGCCCCCATTGAACTTTTACCTGTACAGATCTGCTCCGACTCCATCACCGTTATGTCTGCATTGTGATGAGGACCCGTCTCTGGAGCGCATCTTCATATCATGTCGAAGAATCAATATTCCATTAAGAGGTTTCTGGAAGTACCCTTGATAAACATGGGTTTAAAGTTGTCTGTTCTGGTAGTGCCCTCTGTTGGTGCGACTGTTCTGGGATTTAGTCAAAGGAACGTTTGCAAAGCCGTATGGGATTGTCTTCGTGAGACAAAAGAATTCAATGTTCATTAGCTTAGCTTTCTGTTTTATATATTTTTAATCATGTTCACAGTACATGGGAACCAATCTCCGTAGCGTTCGCTTTTCTTTAGAATGATATACCTTCAGTCTTCGCACGAAAATACTCAACCTAAAATTGATTATCAAATTTATATTACAACAGTTTGTATTTTTACTAGTCCTGTCCCACACAAATCTCTTTTTCGGTTCATGGCTAATCCTCCAGGGGGGTTGACCCAAGGAATCCAAGGACCAACCAACCAACCATCAATAAACCGCTCCTGCCGGACGCAGTAAAACCTGTGAGATGATTGGCCTCCAACGCCGACGATGGACTAACTGCGACGCAGCAGAGGAGTACTCTAGAAGCCGCTACGAGGCTCATCTCGTTCGCCATCGAGACTATGCACGCGCAACATCCTTCCCTGACCGAACTGCAAGTCATCATGATGGCCTCCACGAGAAGAACTCAATGCTGGAAGTGCTGAATGAGAAGATTGCTGACCTCATAGGCGACGGCACAATTAGAGGTGGAAGCCACCGTAGCTTGGATTGCCATGAGAAGCTATGCAACTCCGTGAGTTTTTTTTTTTATTATGAAACCATGAACAGGAGAGGTTGGTGCCTTTAGTACGGCACCGGCTGTTGCTTCTCGCTTGGGAGTCCCAACAAAAATTCAATAAAGAAATGAAATAGAATAGGATGAAAGAAGACTTTCCAAGACATACACTAGTAACATTACAAGAGTCGATGCCATATACAGTTCGACAATGCATAGGTAAGAGGTAGGCGCCGTGTTCACGTAGGAAGAGTTCGTACGCGCGTGTGCACATGGAATTCGAACAGTTCATATGGACGGCAATGAGCAACAGACATACAAAACACAATTACTTAGACATAATATGAAATATATGAGAACAACAAAACACTCCAATACATAAGCGTTATGTCATTCGCTGGGTCTCTAGAATAAAGGAGATTTTAATATTTCCTGAGAATTTTGTGCCTTCCAAGAACTTTTTCAGTGCATAAGGACCTCTTTTTCTGAAGGCCCGCTGTTGGCCTCGTACCAAGGATCTTTTTAGGTTAAATGATTTTCTGTCTAAAAGCCACAAATTGGCTCGAAGCACACTCCGTGGCGCATCGTACTTTGAGAGAGAGAGAGAATTAACTTTATTATAGCTCCTGAAGGGGCATGGGCACCCATTACGGGGGCCGGCCCGGTGGCTCCACCCATGTGGGGACTGGGAGTCTGAGCTCGCCAGCCACCTTTTGGGCCTTCTGGACGGCCTGGTGTTGAAGGGCCCTGTCGGGGCTCCTAAGGTGGGTGATCCATTCGTACTCGGTGGTAGGAGACCCGAAGCTAGCGTTTAGCGCGGCACAGCGCCACAGCATGTGGTTTAAGTCACACTTTGCATTTTCGCATTTGGGGCATCCGGGCCTTATATCCGGAGGTATTTGTTGCAGATATACGGCTGGGGTAACTGTGCGTTTGCAGAAGTCTAAGCATTAGTTGTTGTGCTTTATTTAGTGTGAGAGAGGTGAGGGGAATTCCTTTCTAGATAGCTTATAGCGTGAGCAAATCTCGTGATAGGAGAGGAGAGACTCCTGGTGCGTGTTGGGGTCCCCGCCGGTGAGCCGGCCCGCGTCCCTGCGCGGCGCGTAGGCTCTCGAGCAGAAGGTGATGTAATGTTCGTCCGAGTGGTCTGAGGGAGACTGCGGACTAGACACCCGTTTGATCCTGTAGAGGAAAACCTTGTAAATGCTGTGCCAATCCCCCGGCGGTGCAGCAATTTTTCAAACTTTCTATTTTCGTTCACATTGGCTGGAATTGACATTTGTATGCGTGGGTCAATAAAGACTGTCTGAACTGTTTTTCGTCAAACCAACCCGCTTTTGTGCTCAAAGGACATTTTTCTGAGGAGAAGGATTTCAATGCGCAAAATAGCAAGACCAATTGTCTGTGCGTTGTCGACCTGCTGCTGCGTCCGCTACAGTGTTACCAGGAATGCTGCTTTGTCCTGGTTTCCAATGAAGCACAATTGTGTGATTCAGAGCACTTGGTTTTTGTTATCTTTGGGCGTCACATACAGCAATGTACTAGCTAAGGGTGTTTTCTCGTTGCCTTTTAGCGATGCAAGGGCTGCTTGCGAGTAACTGAGAATAATCCATTTTTGCGTCTATTTAACTGTCATGAAGCGCAAAGCACAGCGGACTGCAAAAAGGTCTGCAACAGTGGAGGATCTTACACGACACTTTAAATGTTTGCTCGCCTACTGTGGTATAACAAATGCGGAAGCAGATGAGTTGTTATTACTCGAACCGCCTGTATAAAAGGTGACATACTGCGGATACAATGAGTGAACTTGGAATTACGCCAGTTGCTGAGTGGCTACCATGAACATGTCTTTTTTAGATATTATTCCGTCGACTGGTAATTATACTTTAGGCTTTGTTAAAAACCAAGGAGGGTAGCTAATGTCTACTTCAGGTACTACGAAACACGGCAGGAATGCTTTTGACGAGCAACGTCGTGAATTCTGCTTTTGTTCTTCCGCTTAGTGCGTACCTTAAGGAATGAACCCCGTGTTGTGCTAAAATGCGGTGCACATGTTTCTGCACGCCCGCCACGGTGGTCTAGTGGCTATGGTACTCGGCTGCTGATCCGAGGGTCGCGGGATCAAATCCCGGCTGCGGCGGCTGCACTTCGATGGAGGCGAAATGTTGAGGCCCGTGTGCTGTACGATGTCAGTGCACGTTAGAGAACCCCACGTGGTCAAAATTTCCGGAGGCCTCCACTACGGCGTCTCTCATAATCAGAGCTGGCTTCGGGACGTTAAAGCCCGCAAATCAATCATCAATCAGCAACGAGTGGTATAACTGAAACTTCAGGTACCTGTTTTTCCCGGGGGAACTTCAATCGTGGCAGGTCTTTTGAGAGAATTTCGAAGCCACGATACGGAACAGTTAGAGTTTAGACATTCCAGGTCGCTCGCAACGGGACCAGCGAAGCGCGCTATTACCTAAGATACCTAAGAACGCTATCCAGAATTTCGCTGCAGCTTCGTTTTCGCCGTGGCGATTTCATCTGGTGACGAGAATCACCTTGCTGGAAATCGGCGTGGCGATAATCTGTGCTGCCCTCGTCGAGACATTCCGCTTTTAAAACTCCAGGTGGTCCAAATTTCCGGAGCCATCCAATACGGCGTCTCTCGCAATCAGACGGTTCGTTTGGGACGTAAAACCCGTGAATCGATCAACTATGTAAACATTCGTGCAGCACGGCACAAGGAAGACAATCTATTTTCCTTTTGAATGTAATACTGGTTACGGAAACCTGGTATACTTCTGACGACGAGATTTACAAGTGGAAGGGCTATAAAATACATTCTTAACTGAACAAAGAAAAAGGAGGTGGCCTCATGGTTCTAGCGAAAAACTGCATAGATGCTCAAACAGTAGAAAATTTTCTGATATCGGTGAAGGCACTGAGCGCTTAACTTTGATTTCCCTTAAATGCGTTTACTCTGTCATATACAAACCACGCAATTTATCTGTCAACAGTTTTTTGAGTAATCTTGAAGAAGTATTAAATTATTTAAATCAAGACTTAAAACTGATTCTTGGCAGTGACCTCATATGAACATACTGGAGGGGTCTACTGCCGCAATTACGTTTGTGTGAACTGTATTACTAACGTATTACTATGTAAAACATGTAACTATGTATTACTAACGTAAACAAACATAATGTAGAGAATAGTGCAATTTATTGCGTCATCAGCGATCATTTGGAACTTTATTTTGTTACGGAGAGTGCAACAAAGAAACCCCAGAACAACCCGCTAGAATAATTCAAAATATCGCACCTGTCTTTTTAACGGCATTCGGTACGAGACTTCGCCAAGCACATTCGAGTGCTATGTACATAGCTTTCAGAATCCGAAGACTCAGCCTCTGATACATTTATAGCTATCTTTAAAGAAATCTATTTGGAACCTAAGTGCTAGAAGAGAATCCGTAAAAGCCATAAGCCTTGGACCAAACCGAGTGTTTAAAAATGACATATCAAATTTATTCAGAAAGCTTGTAAAAACAAAAGATGTGTCATACTTAAATATCTTTAGGGAATACCGCAATAAAGTGAAGGCCTTTATCAGTAAAGAAGAAAGACATTACTTGAATCAACAGTTTCAAGCAGAGTGTTGTAGGGGGAGTGCGGTACCGTGTAGGAAACGCTTTGCTCGACAGCACATCAACTTTTCCGGTAGTCACAGAAATTAATATAGATGGCCGCGTGGTTGAAGATTTAGAGCTCGCAGGAAAGTTCAATCACTTTTTCAAAAAACGTTCTCCAGCCGACTAAACAGCTCAGACTACAACTGACACTATCAGAAGACAAACATTAGATTTCTTGGACCAACCGAAATAGGAGAAGTAGCTTCCAAGTTTTTCCGCACTGAAACACAGCAGCGCTCGTGACACAGACACTACTCAGATTTCCCGGAGAAAACATGCAATCCATATGAACGCTCTCGTGCTCTGTCACGTTAATAACTTCTCTCTATCAACTCGGTGCTTCCCAAAAAAAATGCAAACATCCGTTGTTACCGTGCTGTATAAGAAAGGGGACAAAAACGACCTTACGAACTATCGGCCTATTTTTTATTGCACGATGTCATGGGAAGCTGATTGCTAATCTTTGAAAATTTCTGGGTATACTTGCAAAATGCATCACTTTCTAACAGTTTGTGTTACCACAACAGCTTGCTTTTGTCGCATGTAAATTGTCTTTTGGTATGGGCATGTAGAGCAGCAACAAAAAGAAACAAAATATACACACTACAAATGAAAGCGATCATAGGAGCAAATGTCTACACTGATTAACTGTTTAAAGCGCTTTAATATTGCCCAAATTCACAAACTTACGACTATTCCCTAGCAAGCAGACATAAGCAGTCTCTTTTTTCAAACTGTCCTGCCTTAGACATCTTTGCACTGGAAAGATATGCTACTCTGCACCCTACTCGTCTCCAACAACACTGGAGCACTTCATTCTGCAGAACCAACTTTGGGCGACAGATGCCAATTTTAGTGTCCCTCTGCTGTTAAATAAATTATTTCGGAAGAAAATATCGATTGAAAGATGCAGTGCACATGATATCAAGGAACTGCTCTGTGTATATTATGTCATGTGTATGTATATAATATTCATGTAGATAATAGTTTGTGTTCCGTTATCCCTTGTTGCGCGATTTGTGCAGTACCTGTTTATGTATATTAGTTTAGTGCATAGTATTGTTGTAGATGAATATTTCCACTGTACTCCGCCACATTTTTCATGGTCTCTGTGCATCATCCATCCTTGTTGCTTCCACGTATCAGGGAGGCTCGAGTTCTCCTCAAGTGACAAACATCACTTTCGGCCCGAGCATGCCCTCATCCTTGAGACGAAATAAAATTGAATTGAATCAACTGCACGAGACAGGTCATATTGAGTTTTGCCGATTCTAAAGCAAATTTATTTGCAACTCTTTCAGGCCTTTCGCTAGCTCAGGTGAACGTTATTCACGATGACTTCACAATATTTCTTCTCGCCTGACTGGCTACACTTATTTCCTCCATGTGTTGGCATGATTATGTTAATGGCATCTTATGTTGCTTTGGCATCCGCGAAGACGCGCACTAGATGTCATTGATTTGAATTTGTGCACGAATCACGTCGTCATCGTGGTTTTGACGACTGGTGAAGGAGGCTAACGTTTCAATGTGCACAAGAAAATTAACACGGAAGTGTTTTATGCCGGGGCCCCACCACGGTCCCCTCCGTCACTTCAGTAATGAATGCGACGCAGTAAAGCATACCTCTAAGAGCAACTAAGAAAAAATCCACAGCATATCCACGGAGTGAATGATAATGAGTGGGCGAAGCTCCGGATGTTCATCGTAGATCGTGCTGAGTTCCGGATTAATTTAGTTAACGCGCACGCTACGAATCCTTATGGTTCAACTACGCACAAGTGAAATCTCCCACCGGCACTTCATTGCAGGCCAAGACGCAGATTGTGGGCACCTAAAAGGCTCCTCTTCGTCATCTGTACATAATCATCATCACAAGGACTTCTTCATCGGGTGTGGGTAATCATCGGTAGTCTGTTCGGTGCTTAGGGCGCGGCTGGTTCGCTGCATTATCGAGGCCTAATAAATACACCGTGACAAACGCATCCTAACAAGTGGTGGAGAGTGCTTTTCGGTCCCCGGTCCTATACCATCCCGATCTCACTCCTGGAGCTCCGATCAGGTCGCCGATTGTGCCATTTCTCCGCCGTCATGTCCCACGACGCGCGGGCAGATCCTTCTACTTCCGCCCTCTCGGCCCCGACTGCTGCATGCCCTCCCTATGTGATTGTCAATGGGCACCAGCGCGACCCTCACCTGTTCGCTGGACTCCGCGGAGAGGACGTTCAGGATTGGCTTGACGACTATGACCGGGTGAGCGCAGCCAACCGTTGGGACGAGCTGCTCAAGCTAAGCCATGTGTCCTTTTACCTTACCGGAGTAGCCAAGACTTTGTTTTTCAACCATGAAATCGATTTCCAGACTGGCAGAGCTTCATTCAAAAGCTTGGACAAGTCTTCGGTACACCGGCCGTCCGATCTGCACTCGCTAAGAAGACGCTAGACAATCGTCGACAACAACTTGGCGAGTCCTACACCTCCTATATCGAGGATGTCCTCGTCCTTTGTGGACGTGTGAACACAGCCATGACCGAATCAGAAAAAGTTCGACACATACTCAAGGGCATCGGTGCTGTCGCGTTCAATGCGTTGGCCATCCACAATCCCAACAGCGTCGCCGATATTATCGCTACATGCCAGCGCCTTGACGAACTTGAGTCTGTTCGTTTGCAACCAGACACAAGTGACAACATCACCGCCACTGACCCCTCATTGCGTACGATGACCCGCTCAATCATACGGGAAGAACTACAGCTTCTTGGCTTGGCCGTAAGCCCTCTGCCTCAGCACGCCTCCAGTGCCACTTTGCGAGACGTCGTAAAGGAGGAGCTGGCGTCTATGGCTGGCACCAGCTACACGGAATCTGTACACCCTAGGCCCCAGTCAACGTACGCTCAAGTTGCCGCAGTTTCGCCAGTCGTTGTACAACCGATGCCTCCTACACCGACACAGGCCCACATGGCTTCTATTTCTACCGGCGCAGCTCGCCCACAATCTTATCCGCAGTGGCGCCCGACACGTCCCATATGTTATTACTGCGGATATCGGGGCCATGTTTCACGCTTTTGCCTTAAGCGTCAGCAGGACGAGCGTCGCGGATACGACGTATCCGAACGGGACGACTTTTCTGTGCGAACCTCCGTCCAACGCCGTCCCTATTCTCCCCCTCCCGGCCGCTCTGGTTCGCCAAATGCAGCGTCTGACACGGGCCCGAACTACCGTCCTGCCAGACGTCGTTCTCTGTCACCACTTCGTCGTTCTATGTAGCCACTGCGACCACTCTCCCACTTCTCCGATCGCCGTCAGGAAAACTAAGTCATGCAGCTTTTGGAGGAAAAGCTGCATCTAACGACCGGACAGAAATTCCTCCAGCGCGCCCGTGCAATGTGATTTTGGTTGTGGTCGAAGGTATTAGAGTGGAAGCTTTGATTGACACGGGTGCTTCTGTATCGGTTATCCACGGTGATTTGTGTACAAGTGTGCGAAAAGTTACGACCCCCTATGACGACGGTCCTGGGGTGCTACCGCGTAACGATTCCATTCCAAAATCTATGCTTTTTGACGTCACTTTATGCTTTTAGGCGCCTGCCATTCGTCGAAGCAACTTTCGCGCCTGATGACGTGGCCTCACGTGGCCTGACGTCGCCTGACGTCCGCGAGAGCGCAGAATCACGGGATGCCTACCGCCTAACGATTACATTTATTTTTTCATGCCTCTTCACGTCCTGGCCGCCTGCCATTGGTCGAAACAAATTTCGCGCCGCTGACGCCACCGAGGGCGGAGAATCCATGACGTCAAAATGACGTTTACGCCCTCATTATGCGCGGCCGAAAGGAACATTTTTTAGAATCGCCGGAGAGCGATGCGTTTTGAAAGGAATGAGAAAAAGCATCGAACATGGCGGCCCCGCTGATCGGGCTGGGGGTGGCTCTGTTGCGGTGTCGACGACGAGAAAGGGAGCCCGGACGATGCGTTCGACATGCCGGATGATTTTTGACGGCATTTTCGCGTGTCAAAGGAAACTGTGCGATTGTTGTGCGACGAACTTGCGGAGGCACTCGAACCGGAGCGGACGACGGGGCTGTCTGTAGAACGGAAGGTGTTGTGCGCGTTGTGCTTTTTTGCAACCGGGAGTTACCAAGGTTGCATAGGAAGCGAGGAGACGATTAGGGTGTCGCAGATAACGGTGAGTGAGTGCGTGCGGCGAGTTTCGCTGGCTATAGTGAGTGCCGGGACGAGGGACCGCTCGGTGCGCTTCCCATGTACGGCCGAGGAAAAGGCGGCCGTGAAGGAGGGCTTCCTTCGACTCGGCGCCATTCCCGGCGTGATTGGGTGTGTGGACGGCACCCTCATCGGCATCGTCGCGCCCAAGGGAGACAGGAAGGCGGCTTTCATGTGCAGAAAGCACTTCTACGCCCTCAACGCTATGTTCGTAAGTACCCTGCCTTGTTTGTTTTGTTTCTACTACGCTTGCGTCAGATTCTTACACAGGGTCGCGTGGGCACTTTCAATTGCTTTCGCGGTGAACAGCGTCGCTGTTACACGGTCCAAGCATTCTTGTGAGCTTGGAGCGTAATCGCGATGCGGAGATCCGGATCGTCGTGTCCGCGACCGGGAGAGCTATTAAGAGTGACCGTACGACGTGTAATACAAGTGCAGATTGTCCCAGGATTAAAATTAGGGTGGGTGCCTAAATGTGAAGCGGCATTTATGAATTTGTTAACTTTTTACAAAGTGAGTGGGTGTGTTTAGAAGAACACTCTCTGGGTGGTGTGCATGCACACCGTCATTTAGTATTCGCTAACAGTGGGTCAACCGCACATTTTCACAGATCTGCGATGCCGACATGCGCATACTTGCTGTGGACTGCATGAGACCGGGCTCGGACCACGACTCCTTCGTCTGGCGAACAACCTGGCTGCGTAAACGGTTTCTGGCGGGGCGCATCGCCGAGCCAGGCGAATACCTACTTGGTGAGACGAAAACGTGTTTGTCGCGAGGTCACGACCGTAGTAGCGAATGGTATGTCATACGTAATGTCGCAGTGCTGTTAATTAATCTATGTGCGCTCTGTACGTGCTTGTTAGAAGATGAAGTAGGCACCTGTGACAGCAACCGGTATTTCTTTTATAGTCAAGAGTTCGACCGAATACCGTCTGGTCAGGTAAAGGCATTGTTAGTGGTGTCCTTTTACCACTAACAACGGTATTTCTTTTTCGGCACGATATGGTCTACTTGACGTGAATAATATATAAATACATAGACCACTTCAGCTGTTGCAGTGATGGCCATGGAGCATTATTTGTTCATGAGTTGACTTAGTTCTTGTAAAGCAATTGCATACAGCTCGGCACACTGTTCTCATGCGTGTAGTAGGAGAGGGTTCCGAAGCTCCTCTTGAAGTTGTTCAGCTTGCATTGGGTATATGTGTATATGTGCAAACATGTACATCTCGTGCCAGCAGGCTATGGCACTGACTGCTATTGTTTTTATGCAGGTGACAGTGGCTACCCGTTGGAGCCTTGGCTACTGACCCCGGTCTCAGGCAGTCCTCAACCTCACACAGCAGAGGCCAGGTATAATGCACAGCACACTTCCGTTCGCTCCGTGGTGGAGCGCTGCATAGGCCTGCTGAAGGTTCGCTTCCGCTGCTTGCAGCGGTACGGCACGCTTCACCACGAGCCAGAGATTGCGGCCAACATCGTTGCAGCGTGTGCTGTTCTGCACAACCTTGGCCTCAATGAGGGTATCCTGTGTGATGAAGACGACGACACCATCAGCAGCGGCAGTAGCAGCAGCAGCGAGCACTCCAACGGCGACCCCATCCCACAAGGCTTGCCCCAAAGTAGGGGATGGAGGGCACTCCATTTAAGAGGGTGTGCTGTGCGCGAAAGTGTTGTTGCTCGCTTCGGCACCAGACGCGCACAGCATGCACATTATTTGAGGAGAGTTCGGAGGCAGTTGCGACGACAGCTGCAACGCCACTAAGGACTCCGCTCTGTAGCCGCAGTGCTTTACGCCTTTAAGTGATGTTGAGTTGATTCATATATGTTAGTGCTGCTGAAAGTACACCACCTTGTTCAGTCGTGGTAGCACTATGAAGAAAAGGGTATGTTGTTGTTTTGTGGGGTTTAACGTCCCAAGACCACCTCTGATTATGAGAGGCGCCGTAGTGGAGGGCTCCAGAAATTTTTGACCACCTGGGGTTCTTTAACATGCACTGACATCGCACGGCACATGGACCTCAACATTTCGCCTCCATCGAAATGCAGCCGCCGCAGCAGGGATTTGATGTGGCGGGGCGATGGAGAGGGTACATTATAGCAACATTTCCGCTGTAAAATGTAATTGTGACATGCATATCACGTGATGAATCAAGCATGTAAGACTATGCAACATTTAGTGCGCTGATATGTTCTCGCTAAGGATGCATGATGGTGTATGTTGAACGTTATGTGTGAGAATGCTGCGCTTACTCAGTTATATGCATTACGGTGCAATATGAATGAATGTGACTATGTTGTTGCGTAGTATGCACTACATTTCCTACAATAATTGTTTTTCACATAATTCTATTCACTGTGTGAAGTGCAGCAACGCAATGTCTAAACCCTTTCAGTGCTTACTGCTGCTGCTGTTATCTACTTACCACTGTCTAGTGAATTGCTGAAAAAAGAACTGTGTTTTGCTTTTTGCATCACTGTCACTTTTCGGGTATTCAGTCATGCTGTTGTTGTCGAAGTGGCATACATGGTATACCTGTATCTTTTTGTCCTGTTTCGAACATTTTCCAATGCCATTCTGCACTACTCATTGATGCCCATTCCTGCTCGCCTCATCACTTCCTACTGAAGCTGGCACACCACCAGTTGCATGAAAGCACAACACACATCACACCTTCCG
The DNA here is from genome assembly GCA_013339685.2 of Hyalomma asiaticum. Lineage (NCBI taxonomy): Eukaryota > Metazoa > Arthropoda > Arachnida > Ixodida > Ixodidae > Hyalomma > Hyalomma asiaticum. The sequence continues at coordinate 22,041 of JABSTT010001812.1, forward strand.
CTCCAACGACAGTCCCATTGTTCACTCCGCTTCTAGTTCCTTCGCAAGTTCGTCGCACAACAATTGCACAGTTTGCTTTGAAAGGCAAAAATGACGTCGAAAATCATCGGCCGGCATGCCCAGCAGTACGCCTAGTGATGCCATTTCAAAAAGCACACGTTTCATTGAGCATAAGTGACAGTAGGTGTGTTTACGAAGAAGTGCTCATTTACCAGGAAGTTTCGTGGCTTGGTATCCTCCCCGTATAAATTAGCTCTGCTGATTGAAATGTATGCATGCTGAACAGGACTAACTCAAAGTATTTTTAACATGTGCAGCAATACAAGTCAATGCACACCAATAATTCTGCCCCGCCACGGTGGTCTAGTGGTTATGGCACTCGGCTGTAGATCCGAAGGCCGTGGGATCGAATCCCGGCCGCGGTGGCTGCATTTCGATGGAGGCAAAATGTTGAGGCCCGTGTGCTGTGTGATGTCAGTGCATGTTAAAGAACCCCAGGTGGTCGAAATTTCTGGAGACCTCCACCACGGCGTCTCTCATAATCGGAGCTGGTTTTGGGACGTTAAACCCCACAAATGAAATAAATAGTTCTGCTGCATTCTGTACATGACACACAGGAAAAACTGTGCAATACTGACACGACAAATGTTTCACCACTGATCAATGTACATGAAGTATCTGTAATTGTTAATAGGTCCCTGCAATATGTGCAGTGTCATGTCTGCAATGAAAACCATCAACAGAAGTGCACAAGTACTCTGTAAATAAACTATCTCACAGTTGAACTCACTTGGATTCTCGCATATATCTGCGACTCTTGTTTATGTCACTAGGTGAAACATTCATGCTTATCACCGTGCTTAGAAGACAACTAGAAATTGTTCCGTGGACCAGCATTATATGCGTTTATTGTGTGCTTCCTGGAACAAAAAGAAAAAATTGCGCAGTGGACCAGCATTTTACACATTATCCACTGTTTAGTGCACCCTAGAGGAAGCAATATTGCAGATAAGTTCGGTGAGCTGTCCTAACAGAGTTATATATAGCAATGACCAAAAGCATTTCAGAGAACACTGTAGCACAACACATGGCAATTTATTCCACTAGCCCTCACTTGCACAGCATGCTGCCAAGGCAAAGACCGAAGAAATGTGTGTCTTGCTTGTTATTGCACATGTGCCATGAACTTGACTAGAATGAGTGAGAAAAAGTGGTTTGTTATTCAAGGGCCCCTAAACCACCCAAAGGTCAAAATTTAGCTGATGTGTTGCTGTTGCGCCAGTGCCCGCAACAAACAAGTAGCCGTAAGAATTTTTGCGAAGAAGTGCCATAGCAGGGAAGTTATGCGCATTTGATTACTGAAATGCTACGCTTGCTTGTTTCGCTCTTCTGCGCCGGCCGCTTGCCAGTGCCCTATGAATGTGACTAGACAAGCACGCATACGCGAGCAGCAACCACACACGACAAGGAAGGGCAGAATGGAAGAAAAGAGCAGACAGGCAGGAGCGCCTGTTGAACCGGAGGGCAAAGTTCTCCTTTGAACAATCAGCAGAGGTCAACCTCTGTTGACGACACCAAAACAACGAGGCTGTCGTTACGGCTAACACTGGTATGCTGGAAGAGCCCGGAGTGGCGCATAGAAAGTGTTTCTTTTTTTTAATTTGTCGTGCGGCCGCAGCATGTAGCGCTGCCACATTTGGCAATGTTAACTGTGACGCCAGTATGGACTCAATGCGCGCGTTAGCTTGAAATGTTCAAGAAATGTCGGGGGTGATTTAGGGGCCCTGTAAAGCCACACCAAAACAGAAACATGAGTGCGCCAAAGTGCTCCTTGAACGGTGTCAGATGGAAAGACATCAAATGAACAAAAAGAAAGACATGAAATAACCCTTACTGAAAACTGTCATGCTTACAGAGCTTCGATACGTTGCATGCAGTCAGCGGCAGACAACATATTTACCAGCAGATAACATTTGTGCTGTTTGTCATTTGTTTTTCGCGCCGCAGTATAGCAAGCTATCACAAAAGTAACACCTCGAACTTCAAATAATACATTGCTTTGTACAATTTTACGCTAACGGAGCAACACATATACATCCGTAATGTAAGGAGGCACATTTATGTACAACTTCAATAAGTTCAAAAATTTCTTTAACATCTCATTTTTTAGCAAGGATGCATCACCCATAACAGAATGTAGTGCAGTGGAGCAAATGTAGCATCATTCCCGCCACTGCTTATAGTGCTACAACACTGCCGATTGTTGCACAGCTATTGAACAGCACCATAAGAATGTGTAGCATAAAACCTCATGAAGTGTATCCTCACTCCTTTAGTGCGCTGGCTCATTCACAGTACATAATTAAAAGCAGCACATGTTTTAAATGTAGCATAAATAGGTGAAACAGTCAGCCTCCTTAAACTGAAACACTGCATTGGTTGTATTTCACAGGGTGTGTTCAGGTGTCAGTTCTCACTGCGGGGCACATATGTGGTATAACATTAGCATCATGTACCCCTGAAGGAAAATTATAAATGTATGCATCATTAGATATCATAGACAGTGCCACAAAGCTAAGCTTGAAGTGCCCCTTATTGGCAGAAAGGTGGCTAAGCAGCCAGTGCAAGCATGTATCCACAAGTGAGACTACACCGCATACACATAAACAAGCAAATAAGTATGTCATATACAGGAACACTATGTCATGCACAGTGCCTCCAAATTTAACTACAAATAGGTAATCACAGCCTGCATCCTTTATGTGAACTACAAGGGACATGTCCCAACAAAGAACAAGTATATGTGCATCATTTCGGAGGTTCGGTCACCCAGGGTTCGCACCGAACCATCCGAAACCTAGACCTACAACGGTGATAGTAATGGAGCTCCTAGCCGCGGATGCGACCACGTGGGGCTAGGAAGAAAAGACTCTGAAAGCATCTGGACTCGGACAGGCAACCACTGGAAACTAAACGTAGCGAGTCTTAACACGCAAACATCTTTCAAGTGAAGCCAGACTAGCTGAACTACTAGAACAATTACGGGGTATTAATTGGGATATCAATGGCCTTAGCGAGGTTAGGAAACCAGAAGGATACTTAGCACTTAATGAAGGACACGTTCTCTGCTACAGAGGACTACCAGAGAAGCGCGAATATGGCGTGGGATTTCTTCTACACAAGGACATGACAGGCAACATTTAAGAATTCTATAGCGTCAATGAAAGGTTAGCAGGTACCGTTAAATTAAATAGGCGATGCATATTAAACCTACTACAGTGTTACGCACCGACGACCAGCCACAATGACGAGGCTATAGAACAGTTTTATGAGGATGCAGAAACGGCAATGAACAAGGTACACACCCAATATAAAACTCTCATGGGGGACTTCAACGCGAAAATAGGAAAGAAACTACGAGGAGAACAGGCGGTCGGGAACTACGGCGAAGGTGATAGAAACAGCAGAGGATAGGTGCTAGTGGAATTCGCAGAACGAAGTTACCTCCATGTTATGAAGACTTTCATTAAAAAATGTTACAACGGAAAGGGGACATGGAAAAGCCCCAACGGAGAAACGAAAAACGAAATACATTTCATAATGTGCAGTGATCCCACTATAGCACAAGACACGGAAGTGGTTAACAAGGTCAGATTTAGTGACCACAGACTAGTAAGGGCAAAGATAACCCTCCATTAAAGCGCACAAGGACAACGTCAATCACGCGGAAGAAGGCCAACCTCGATGTCGTCAGGGCGAAAAGTGAAGAATTTAAAATTGCACTTAAGAACAAGTATGCGGCTTTACGACAGGAAGAACATGAGGACATAGAGATGATGAACGAAGACATTATTAGGCTGATCACCGAAGCAACGATCGAAGTAGGAGGCAAAGTACTGAGACAAGTTGTGAATAAGCTCTCTGAATGTACTGAAATGTAATGAAACAACGCCAACACATCAGAATAACTGACCCAAGAGATAGGATAACATTTGCGGAGCTGTCTAAGCTCATCAATAAAAGTTGAGTCAGGGACATACGTATCCATAACGCGAAAGAAATAGAAGCAGCCGTCAAAAAAGGAGTCAGCCTCAAAACAACTAAAAGGAGGCGTTGCGCGGGAAAGAACATAGTGCATGCAGTGAAAGATGAGCAGGGCAATACCGTTACTAATTTCAGTGATATAACCAAAGTGGCCGAGGATTTTATTCTGAACTATACAGCTCAAATACGAGTCCCCCCACCATGAGGGTAATAAATGTCGACCAGGACACTGAAATTCCATGCGTTACTACGGACGAGGTTAGAAAAGCAATTCGGGGCATGTCCCGCACCGAAAAGCAGCTGGAGAAGACGGCATAACCGCCGACTTGATCAAAGATGGAGGACACTTCCTAACTAGAAAGGTCGCGACACTGTACACAGAATGCCTGAAAGCTTCAAATGTGCCAGTAAGGTGAAAAAATGCCAACATTCTATTATTACGCAACAAGAGAGATGTGAAAGGCCGCAAGAATTACGGGCCGATAAGTGTACGCTCAGCACTATACAAAACATTCACAAAGGTTGTCCCGAACAGAATAAGGACCACACTTGATTTCAATGAACCAAGAGAACAAGCAGGGTTCAGGAAAGGATACTTCACCATAGACCGCCTTCATGTCATAAATCAAGTAATCGAGAAGTCTGCAGAATACAACAGACACCTGTATATGGCTTTCACAGACTACGAAAAGGCTTTCGACTCGGCAGAGATACCAGCAGTTCTAGAGGCATTATGCCGACAAGGATATGCTATACCTAAGTAAGCATAATAGCCAACATCTATAAGTATTGCATAGCCACCCTGCTCCTCCTTAAGAAAAGCAGAAAAATTCACATAAAGAAAGGTGTCAGACAAAGACATACAATTTGTGTAATACTGTTTACTGCATGTTTGGAAGAAATCTTGAAAAGACTACACTTTCACGACAGAGGGCTAACGATTAATGGCGAATATCTAAGTAACTTACGATTTGCAGACGACATAGAACTCTAGCAATGATGGCGATGAACTGCCCAAGTTGATTGAACACTAAAGCCGAGAAAGCTCTAAAGTAGGATTAAGGATGAACATGCTGAAAAGAAATGCTCAGTGGCACGGCGAAAAAAAGTGCCTTCGCAAATGAGAACCACACATTAGAAGTCGTAGAAGAATACACATATCTAGGACAGCTCCTGACAGGAGAACCCGCCCACACAAAAGAAATCCACCGTAGAATAAACATGGGATGGCGCGTGTACGGTAGGCATACCCAACTCATGAAAGGAAATCTACCACTATCACTCAAGAGGAAACTATATATAACTACTGCATTTTGTCAGTACTGACATACAGGGCAGAAACTTGGAGAATTACGAAGAAGCTAGAGAGGAAGTTAATAACCATGCAGTGGGCGATCGGGCGAAAAATGATAGGAGTAACATTAAGAGATAGAAAGAGAGCCGAGTAGGTCAGAGAACAGACGGGAGTAGCCGACATAGTAACCAACGTTAAGAATACAAAATGGCCATGGGCAGGCCTTGTGATGAGAACTGTACACAACCAATGGACAGTTAGAATGACGGAATGGATACGAATAGAGGGCAAGCATAGCCGCGGACGACAGACAGCAAGATGGGGGGACGACATCAAGAAATTCACAGGCGTCAAATGGAATCAGCTCCCGCAGCAGAGGCAAGAGTGGAGAGGATTAGGAGAGGCCTTCGTCGTGCTGGGGACGTAACATGGGCTGATTCTGATGACTTGTGCATCTGCCATGCCTGAGGAAAAAATTACTTTAACAGTATGGCATAAATGATTGAATGCAGAGGGGGAACCTTTACATGAACAGTGTGCTGCAGCACTGTAAAATACTTCTATATCTTAGCACCTAAGCATAACAGTGAAAAGAAAGAAAAGTTCAGTTTCCTGCATGAGAGCAATGAACAAATGATGAAACACTAAATGCAAGGAAATACAGAAGCACAAAGAAAACAATAAGCAAGAGATTTTTGTCCCACTATGGTCCTTTGTGAATTGCTGCTTAGCCGAGTAATGACTATAGTGCACACTACAAATGTTACATACAATATCATGCTGCACAATGAGGATGCACAATCACAGTGTTGCATCATGCCTACTGTTACATTACGATGATGGGATGCTGCAATGCTTGGAACGTTTAGCTTCCACAGTGTACTTCAACGCAGCTGCACAGTATACAAACACTGAACACTACTGTGTCAGTAAAAATAGCCAACTAATCCTTCAATTAAATGCTGTGAAAACACTCCCTGCTGGCAATTATGAGACCAACAGCCTTCATGCCTTCAATAGTAGATGAACAAGTGCCTTAGGAAAAAAAAGCGCAGCGTCTTGCAATTGCTAGCTTGTCTTTCATATTAACATTTTTTTTTGTTGCAGAGAGAGCAAGTTACGACATATGAAAACACAAAACAGCGAAAGAAGACATTACGGATGAAACCACATTAAAGGAAATGAAATGTGTTCACAACCAAACAAAACAAAACTGAAACACAAACGCGATAAATGAACACACATGAACAGGTTTAAAAAAAACGCACTGAAAGCGGCAGAAATAACAAAAAAAGGTCAAAAAAAGAAATCAAAGCTGTCCCTCTACTGAGGTGGTGGAGGCCCTTGTGCAGCAGCAGGCATAAGATGTAGCACCAGGCGCTCGACCAGGCTCCGCATGAGGCGGTCCTCCTCCAGGCGCTTTTGCTGCAGCTGCCGCACTTCTTCCACGAGCTGCTGTTGGCTGGCTGCTTGGGCTTCGTAATACTAGCTTGGAAAAATGTTGAAGTTAACTTATAGATGGCAACGCAAGCAAGACGCCATGGCATTTATAGTATTGATATGAACTGGCATGATTGTGCATTCATGCAGAAATACTATTGCAACTCAGAACGCAAAAAAAGTGGCATGCACAAAGAAAGAAACATCATCGATAACACGTACACTTCCATTTTAACATTGTTTAGACACAAGCCCCACTAATCACTTGCACATACAAAGGTCAAGTGAAAATCAGTAAGCAACTGTACTGGGCAATTTCACTTGTACACACTGGCCGCTTTAGCACACTATGTTCGGAGCGTATGTTTACTTGGTGTTCACAGAACATGAGGGAGAGCTTGTAATGAAATGCTACACATATTAGCCTGTCCATATTCCCGACATGCTACTCCATCTATGCCCCAAGTGATGATTACAGTGACTGCACTGATACGCGCATGGCGTATTAGATCACATAGAGCGGCACAAAACTGCATAGATCACATCATTTTTCAAAGTATAGGTGGAGCGCGCGTGACCCACAAGAACATCAATAGCGCTTTCTTGGCGCACATGCACAGGCTGTGCTCTGCCATGAGCTGACACTATGTTGCACTTCTATGCCATCGTACCGTTTAAGGAGTAATGCCGTCTTCAGAGACTGTCTCTTAGATGCCTAGTGCCTTTGCTTCCACAGAACACACGTGTACACATCCAAAGTCAACAATTCAAATGGAAGGTTGAGCATTAAGGCCTTTGTTCCATTTTGTGAAGTATATGGCCCCTAAATAAATGAAGATTTGTGGCTTGACTAGTCTGTCAATAGTGGTGAAACAATTAGCCACCGTACAACAGTGCAAATTACAAGCACCATTAGTGAGGACTAGTTCATAGCCGATACAACATAGGCATAGAAGGCTCACTTGGCATCCATTACTTGTTCAATAAAGTGGAAAACTAAACACATTTTATATTTTTACAAGTACAGTAAGGGTTTGCCAAGGCTATCAGCAATAAAAAAAATGCAGCATTGCAGCATCTTTGAGGGCTGAATAATTTGAATGCAGTGAGGCTCTCAACTAGTGAACTGTTGAAACAAGCTTTCCTTGAAATGCACAAGCATGTAGGTACTACTTACTTGAGAGACCATTATGTCATCACAGTATATATGCAAATCAATGTGCATATCACTCACCGCTACGTTTTAAGCTTGTTTGCCAATACCGCATTCAACTTGAAGGGCAAAGCCACACCCTTTCCATAAACAAAGAGACACATCTGCGAAGCTACACACACCTGCCGGTGCAGCTCAACCAACTGCTGGTGGAAGCGGGCCTCCTCCTGGGCCCTGGTGTTCGCAGCCTCGCCTTGTCGAACATATTCCTCAGCCGTTCTCTGCACCACCTCCTCGAGGTCCCTCAGTTGCCGACGGGGTAGCTGCGGAGCGCGAGGCTGTGGTGTTTGACACGGCTGGGGCTGTGACGACGGCTGAGGCTGCGACGGTGGCTGTGATGGTGGCTGGGGCTGTAGTAGGGGTTGGAGCTGTGGTAGAGGCTGGTGGTGTGGCTGCGCTGTTGGCTGGGGTGGTGTCTGGGCCTGTGGTGGCGGCTGGGGCTGCGCTGGTGGCTGCAGCAGGAGCGGCACGTGCGGCAGCAGTGGCGGTGTGTGTGCTGCCAGGCATTCATGTGATACAAAAACACATGTTATTCAGTTACTGTCTGAGCAAACTCCATTCAAATCACTTCGAAACCTAAGCTGATAACCTTGCAGTCCAATTCCAGCTATGCACAATACTATGCAGAACAGCATTATCACATTGACATCCTTCCATTGTTGGAAAGTAGCGAAGTCTACAAAGTATCATGCCACAAACACCCAAGTTTACTTACATGTTAGTACACTTGGCCCTGCTTCTGCAGCAGCAGGTGCCGCCGCACTCGCACATGCAGCCCCTTGCCGCAGTGTGCCACCAGCACCTGTGTCCTGCAATTAGTCAAGGCATTTGTACATCACGAATAGTGCGTGTTACAGATGTCATCCACATAAGCCATCATTTTAGCTCGTAAGCTACTGTCGCACAACTGTGGGGAGCGTAAAACACACAATTTAAGGACTTCACAAAATGTTACATAAGCAAAGCCCAAACAATTACATAGGAAATACCGTGGAAATCTGTCACGTTTTTGTCACCACAACATTATGCCTGCAGAACAAACAATACTTTCAACATTTTCGAACTTGGACTGTGTGAAGAGAAGATGTAATATTGTGACCTAAGCATTGACGGTGGCTTTTTTTTAGACTTAGCTAGCTAGGTGGATAACTAAAAAGAAAACGCCAAATGTGCACACCTCGTCGGATTGCTCAAAAAATTGGGGGGCGTCGGTGACCACGGCGCCCGTCCTCGAGAGAACATCAAGGACGCGGCCATCGACGCCTCCCACCTTGCCGCCACCTGTGGAACTGCAAAAACAATAGCAGGCATAACGTGAGTTACACTTCGAGGCGAACGTTATTAGAAAACTCACGTTCTCTCTGCAGCCGAGCGGGCCGCCTCCCGGCGCGCTGCATGAACGAGCTTTGACCAGTGGTTGCGCCAGCGCTCAGGGGTTTTAACCGCTGGTCCTCGCTGGTTCAATACAGCGGCCACCTCGTCCCACAGCTCCTTTTTTCGAGCAGCACTCAAACGCCGCGAGAGCGACGTCGTCGCCTTCGCGAGGTAAGGGTGCTGCTCGATAAACTCGATTAAGATGTCGCGCTGGGCCACGGACACACGTGGCCCTTTAGACGCCATTGCAATCAACTGATAAGATATGGAATTTGCGTGACAGCCGGCCCGCAGAAGAAATACGCCCAGGTGCATTTTTCTGCTCGGGGCTGACTGCATGTATTCTTCCAAAAGTACGCTTTATTTCCGTGCTCTCCTTTCTCCCTTTGTAATATTTAATGAAAAGACGACAATAAGGGGCTTGTGCTTACTTTTGGGAATGCAGCAGCAGCGTTATCTGATCGACGACGTCAGAGGCTGCAAGCTTGCGCAACCGAGGACAGCAGCTGATCGCAGATTTCATGACATTACGCTGTGCCGTGGGGGTGCCCCGTCAAACGGCGATCGCTACCTTGCGAGTTCTCGATCGCGGCCAGTTCACGATGTTCCACTTTACTGTCCGATAATATGACGAGTTGTCTTCCGAACAGCTTCCTGTTGCAGGAAAACAAAGCGCGCACATCAAACAATGCACGTAGCGGCAACACACCACGGCAGTAACAGTTTGTGCTCACCTCAAATCGGTGTTCCGTCACTCCCGGGAAAATGTGGAGTGTAGAATTTCTTCTCAGGCGAAAGTACTACGCTTCTGCGCCAGAGTTGCAAATGATACGGACGAATCACCGATGAAAAAACAGTCAGCTCTTTCCTACAACGGTTGCCATTTTGTTCGCGCTCAGCGATATGGCTTGGATTCACGTACGGCGCAAATGTGGCTACGACTAGAAATACACGTGTGTTTGCGTTTTGTTTGCCTCATATTTCCTTCGCTTTTGCGTTTTAATGCTACTAAGCCATTTTCATGTAATAAGCGCGCAACCGCAATTTTATTAACTACTTCCTTACCAAACATAATTACTATGCAAGCCGGCGAACGGCGGAGAAAGAGGAGAAAAAGCGGCCGCTTACGATTGGGCAATTTGAAATACGTCAAGCGTCGCCGCCCACCAATGACGACAACAGTGACGTAACGCCGAAAGGCATTGGAACGAAAAAAGGAATCGCTACGCGGTAGCACCCCTGCACTCATGTCTGCTCAAGGGGACGCCATTCGCCCTTCCGCTATGTCCACTGCTCGGGTTTACATCGACGGAATACTGCATTACATACAATTCGCAGTGCTGTGTTCGTGCGCGCACCAAGTTATATTAGGCTGGGATTTTCTTCAGCATCTGCCTCCATCTGCTGCCGGCAACGTGTTCTTCACATGGACGCCACCGACTATTCGCTTCATGCAGATGATGCACCACTTCGTTTGCTTGCTGCCGAAGATACCGAGATACCTCCGGGCCATCAGCGGATTATTACAATCACGTCTGATGTCATAGACAGAGGCGACGTGCTCGCACATCCCTCCGAACGCTGGCTCACAAGAGGCATTGCTTTCGCCACAGGCCTGATTCGGTTTGCCGATGGATCCGCCTATCTTTGCGCAGCAAACACAACATCTGAAAAAGTACTCATCCCTAAAGGCGCTACACTGGCTTCCACCACTGGTTGTGACTCTCTCTGTGTTGGTTGTGACTCTCTCGGTGTATATGGGTGGGCGGTGAACGGTTCTCCAGCGCGAGCACTCGCTATTTTTTAAACAAGAAACTCGCTAGAAGACGCTGCCTGCGCCAACGTTGTCTCTCGCGGGTGAGGGGGCGTTCTTCTTCTCTGCGAGCTGGTAGAGCGTTCATCGAAGAAAGATCGTTTCCATAGTCAACGCGCGCCTTTCGCTCTCTCTCTCTCTCACAAGATAGCAGATGGAAGAGTGAGAGAGCTCGCGCGCTGGAAGGCACGCGCCGAGGGCGAGCGCGAGCGTGGCTACGACGCGACAACGAAACAGCGAGCGCCTCAGCACCATGTATTGATCAATTCGCGTACTGGCTAAGCAGCACCGCAGCGCCATTTCGTGATCATTCTGAGATCATTCAATAGCGACCGCATTCAAGAGCGAGCACGAGACCTAGTGGTCTCGTGCGCCATGCGCTCCCATACTACGCGTTCCCATACATCTGAATGAAGCGATCACCGCAGCGCCATCACGCCATCTAGTGAGCACTTCACGAACTAGACGAGGTGGCTATGAGGGACAACTACAAGGGATGGAACGACCCACGGCATAAGGAGCTTGGCCCCTAAAACTGTGAAGAAAAACCACATTAGATCCGCTGTCAATTGGACTCGCAGCACCGCGCTCTACGACGAAATGTGGCCAGTCTTCTACCAATACGCTACAGGCGCTCATGCTTGAAACTGTTAAGACGGAATCACACTTGTGTAGAGCAGTCGAGCGGCCGCCTTCGGTTTGCACAAGTGCCGCGTACCGGCAGTAGCTGGGTTTGTGATATGCTGGATACATGCGCCGAAAACCGGCACGCGGCATGCATCCTTGTGGCCTAACTGCGATGCCAGCGTGTAAATTTTGTCATAGGAGAGAGCGTTTTCTGAGTTGCTTCTGAGCTTTTGATCGGAGAAGCTACCCGAGTTTCTGTGCGACCACCGCTGTCCGTGACAAGTGTGGTTATGCACCGGAATGCCTGCACTAGCTCTGACAACCACACTTGATTCAATATAAAAAAATGGCAATGATTTATTGATATCGCGTTGAATGGTGACGTCCAGGCGAATTCGCAGATTATGTGATAGACGCAAACGACGACTGAAGCGGCTCTGGCGCTCTTTGGCCACATCTGGCCCTTGCGCCAATAAACTCCACTAATCATCATCACGACTGAAGCGAAGAACGCTGTTTTTGCGATGGCCCCATGGCTAAGCAAGGAAGAGCTGCGAGTATTAGCAATAATGGGACGCACAATGACCCACAGAGCTATCTGTAATGTAACGCCCAATGGGAACTGTGAGCAGTCTTAAAGGAATACCGTGAAACATGTTGCATCGAAGACAGTCCATGTGGTCGCCGTAAAAGGGCTTTCTTGCATGAGAAAGACCTACTGGTTGTGGCCGCATTAGCAGCAGACCCTTTTCTATGTGCGAAGAAAATCAGGGATGAGCTCGGCTTGACAAGGGTCAGCCTGCGGAGGTTCCACGAAGCTGGCATTCGCAGCAGGGTTGCGCACCAAAAAAAGCCGCTACAAGCCCATTCTCTGCTCGTCGAGCACAGAAGGGCTGGTCTTGAATTGACATCCGCGCACGGAGTAGTGGAGTCGCGACAACTGGCGTGCGGCTGTCTTCACCGAAGAAGCGTCTTTGTCCATTCGGCAGGACGTTCACAGAAGTGTCTGGCGCCCCCTGTGTCTAGTATATAATACCTCAAAATTTCTGTTCGAGACTAACGGAAAGTTTCACCACTGATAATGATAACAGCCTCCAGTGACATCCCGCGTTTGTTGGAAAAAAGCATATATACGCTTTTGTAAGCATTGAATTTGGAAACGCTGTGCTCTGCCCAATTTGTAAGTTAATTAAGATCAAGCTGCAGCAGTCGCTGACGTAGAACGCTATGTAATGAGTTCATTTTTACAATAACTAGAGTGCAGATCTGCACGCGTCCCTGACGTACGCCCGTCTCCTCTGTAGGTAATCGTGGGTACACATTACCAATTGTAATGCTGAAGGTCATTTAGGAACCCCGCAGGGGCGCCTGCTTCGGCAGGCGTTTGGTGTGTAGCGACACCACGGACCCGAGCTACCCGAAAGGGTACCTGGAGCATTCAAGGTATTGGTGAGTAGCGTCACCCTGGACCCGAGCTTCCACACCAAAGCCGTAATCCGTACCGTGGCTATAGGTTGGAAGGTGAAGGGACAGAAAGCGCAAACGGTGGCAGTCGGGGTCTTGGTCAAGCCCCGGCCGACGGGCTCCCTGCTTGCCAGTCAGGCAGAGAGCTCCGGGACCTTGCTGAGTGTATGAGGGTGAACCTCAGCCGACTATTTTATGAAACCCGCCGACCAGAACCAAATATATGGATCACTTATCTAAACCCAAAAAACATGATCGGCCCCTGAAGAGCGGTCGCACCGAAGAACTGAAGAGTGGTCGCACCGAAGACCACCGAAGAGCGGTCGCACCGAAGAACACCGAAGATCGGCCCCCGAAGAGTGGTCGCACCGAAAGGACACGGCGCTCTTCTCGGCCGTCACTCACTCTGTTCAATGTATCAGGTGCTGATCGGGCTCATGGCTGCGGCGGCGTATGCTACGCCTGTGGCATTTCAACCGATCGACGCATGGCCTGCGGATCTTGGCATTCCACAAGCGACTAAGCACGGTCTACGGGATTCGCCAAGCACCTCGCAATGGTGCCATCTGTGCATCGAAACGAGCCGGATGACAAAGCATCGTGGTACGCTTCCGGATCCGCCCACTACTGGCTACAAAAGGGAGCCCCTGAACCAACACCCACTGGGACACGGCGCTCTTCTTGGCCGTCACTCACTCAGTTCAATGTATCAGGTTAGTTATTTAAGCCATTGTAATTGCTTTAGAAGCAGTGATGTCATGCTTTTTAGAGTGTCGTGTCCCATTAACGGTAAACGGCTCATCTGGTCGTGCTATACTGCTCCCCGCGAGTGTATGGCTACCGCAATAAATTGGTCCGTTTTGGAGGGTTACGATGTGGTCTCGCAGACATTACTACTCTTGGCCGGTGACATAGAGCAAAACCCTGGTCCTATGTCTGTACCCGAGCGAGAACAGATAAGTAAAATCGAAGAAATGCTAAAGGTGCTACAGTCAGGGCAGGTAACCGTGCTGGAAAAGTTGTCGGGTATTGCGACAACTCAGGATGAGCTTCGGAAAAAGCTGGACGACGTGATTACTAAAACTAATGTAATTGAAAAGCGTCTTACCACACTCGAGGAAACAGAAAGGAAGTTTGCTGACAAACTAGACGACTTAGAAAACAGAAGCCGGAGATCAAACTTGGTATTCTTTGGAATACCAGATAGTCAACCAAAGGAAACTTGGGAAGAATCCGAAAGTCTAGTCAAGTCTATCTGTACGGATGTATTAAAGCTGCAAAATATATCAATAGAAAGAGCTCATCGTCTGGGGGCCTACAAAACAGAAAGAATTCGTCCAATAATTGCTAGCTTTACAGGGTGGAAAACAAGAGAATCTGTTCTGCGAAATGCATACAGATTCAAGGGGACGCCATACAGCGTATCAGAAGACTTCAGCAAGGCAGTTCAAGAAAAACGCCGGCAGCTCTGGAAGTACAGTAAAGAAAAACAGCTGGACAAAAAAAAATCGAGTACACTTAAGTTACGATAAGCTAGTAATCAATGGACAAGCATTCTCCTGGGATACTGACATGCACCAACCAGTTCCTCTTCGGGCGCATGCTCAGATATCTGGGCAGGAAAGACGTGAGCGTTCTAGCTTAAGAACAAATAAAACAGATACCACCGGAAAAAGCTTTACACCAGTATTGTTGGTGGTCAATTGCCGAAGCTTAAAAATAAAACTGATGAATTAACAATCTTAGTTGAAACGGTGAAAGCACAAATCATTATGGGTACCGAGTCATGGCTTGACGACACAATATCAGATGTAGAACTATTTCCGCCAGGTTTTACAGTGTACCGTAAAGATAGAAACAGGCATGGTGGTGGTGTGTTTCTTTTAATTTCAAGCAGCCTTCCCAGTGAAGAAGTTGTTTGTTATAATGAAACTGAATCAGTATGGTGCCGCGTCCAATTTCCCCAGAGTAACAAGATCGTTTTTGGATCGTTTTACCGCCCACCAGACCATAACAATGAAGCGTTACTTCAACTTTCCGACATGCTATCGCAAATATCTGATTGCGTGATACTGGGAAGGGATTTCAATCTGCCTGATATGAAATGGGATTCAGACTGTGTAACCCCACAGAAAACTCGGAATTGTTCTGCCTTTTCAGAACTTATGCGCGTCTATGGATTACGGCAATATGTGAACGAACCAACACGGTTTAACGCATTACTAGATCTTTTACTAAGCAATGATGAAAACGTTATTGTTCACACAAATGTATGTCCAGGTATTAGTGATCATAGCTCCGTTGTTGCAGAATTAAACGTTTCTAGAATACCTGCGTGTAAGCAGCCCCCTCATGTTTTCATGTACGACAGAGGGGACTTTGACGCCATTACTGAAGAGTTGGTCTTGTATTATCCAACTTTTTCGTGCATATCGGAGTCATGTGGCATGAATGAATTGTGGCAAATTTTTCGTGACAAGATTACAGAGCTGGTGAATATGCACGTACCTCAGAGGTGTCTAAGATGCAGAAAGAGACACAAACCCTGGTTCAACTCTGAGATACGCAAACTTGTTAGAAAAGCAGCTAATGCCCACAAAAAGTTCCTCAGAAACAGAACAGCAGTAAATGAAACAAAGCTCAAGAGTGTAAACAAAGAGCTTAGGTTAGAACTGAAACAGGCAAAATTTGTCTTCTTTGACAAGCTTCTTTCTTTGACAAGCTGAAGTGTAATCCAAAATTCTTTTGGAAGTACGTCAAGAACAACAGAAAAGATGACACAGCTATCCCTGACCTCTTAACTGAGGAAAAAACTATAACGGATGACTTGGAGAAAGCTGAAGCATTTAACGCCTACTTTCAGTCAGTGTTTTCAAAAAGGACTGAACACTCACCAATATTATCTTCTAAAAATATCGGTATTGAAATGGCGGAAACTGAAATCGATTATACTGGTCTGGATAGTCTGCTGCGTGCTCTGGACACCTCTAAGGCTACAGGGCCTGACGGTATATCATCTCATGTACTTAAAAAGTGTCACGTTATTATTGCACAATATTTATGTATAATGTACAAGTTGTCTCTAGACACTGGCGTGGTTCCAGGGGATTGGAAAACAGCAAATGTGGTACCTGTGCACAAGGCAGGAAGCAAAAAACAAGTAGAAAATTATTGTCCCATATCCTTGATTTCAACCTGTTGCAAATTGTTAGAACACATTATTTATAGCGCATTGTTCAAATATCTCGAATCTACTCATTTTTTCACTCACTCCCAGCATGGATTTCGCCAGGGTCGTTCATGCGTGACACAGCTAACTGAATTTCAGCACGAAATATTGATTGCGCTTGATCGTAACGTTGTTGATGCATTGTTTCTTGATTTTCGCAAAGCATTTGATACGGTCCCACATAATCTGCTAGATATTAAACTTGCTTCATTGAATATTAATGCCAAGCTGCAAACCTGGCTCCGGAATTACTTAAGTGGTCGTAAGCAGTGTGTTGTTTTAAATTCTAAAATGTCTTCATATGTAAACGTGACTTCAGGCGTGCCACAAGGTAGCGTTCTGGGTCCGCTGTTATTCTTGGTTTATATAAATGATATAGCAGATAACATAAAATCTTGCATAAAATTATTCGCAGATGATTGCGTCATCTACCGTCACATTACTTCAATCGCAGACACTGAATTATTACAGGATGACTTAAACACAGTAACACGCTGGTGCTCCACGTGGAATATGTGCTTAAATATCTCGAAGTGCAACCACGTCAGGTTTGCAAAAAACATTTCAGAAATCCAGCACACATACAGTATTGATGACGAGGCAATTAAAAAAGTACCTGAGTGTAAATATTTAGGAATTTATTTAACAGAATCATTCCATTGGAACAGACACATAGACCAAATGATCTTAAAGGCTAGTAGAATGTTGTCTTTTATTCGCAGAAACTTTCTTTGTGCAACAAAAGAGGTAAAGGAAACTCTCTACTTCCTGCATGTAAGGTCTATACTTGAATATGCTTGTGTTATCTGGGACCCGGCTCAAAAGTATCTTGCAGAAACAATAGAAAAAGTTCAAAACCAGGCAGCCCGTTTCGTCAGCAAGAATTACGACCCATTTGCTAGTATATCAGAAATAAAGTCTACATTAGGCTGGGAAACTCTGCAATCTAGAAGACGGAAACTTCGATTAAAACTTCTGCATAGCATATACTATAACCTAACAGGAATTGATAAGTCGGAATACCTACTAGCACCAACATATCGTTCCACAAGATGCCAGCACACACATAAAATACGAGAGTACGCATTCAAAACCACAACTTTCGCCAACTCCTTCTTTTTAAAAACAATTAGAGACTGGAATGAACTTCCCGAAGATATCGTAAACCTGAGTGACAACAGCGCTTTTTTTTCATCGTTGTGACATAGTGACATGCCTATTCACTTTTTGTACCTGTTTGCCACGTGCCATATTGTACGCAAATATTTTTGATTGAATGCTGTAATTATTATATATTGTTATAATTTTCCAAAATGTTAAGATGTACTATTGCAGAAATGTTAGCAACCATATTGGACTTTGTATGTATACCCCCTGCAGTAATGCCACTAGGCGTTGCAGGAACTCTGTAAATAAAATAAAAAATAAATAACTTCGCAAGGAGAAGAGCCAAGAATACTTCCCGAAATTTTCTGTAATCCACTCAACAAATGATGAAGTGCCAATCACAACCAAATCTGTCTTTGCCATAGCAAGAGATATTCAAAGCACTTTCGGTCCTGACTACAACGCCAGGAAACTTACATCAGGTGACATGCTCTTTGAAATAAACACGAAGAAGCAATGCGAAAATCTCCAGAAACTGAATAATATCGATGACCAGACAGTTGAAGTTGAAGTTTATTTTACCATCATGAAAATACAAGTGACATGGTTCATAAGTAATACAGAAGGAGGTCCCAAAGTAAACAACTGTCAGGGGGACCTCCTAGCAATATTGCATTGATAAAATACAGGGCAGGCAAGTGGCGAGCAAAAGAAAAGCATACTCGAAGCACGAAATCGAAAAATATATATATATAGAAAAATATAAGAACAAAGACAAAAAGCAGAAAAGGAAACAAAAGAAAGAACAGGAAAGATAATTCAAAAGCATGAAATGCAACAATAGTACAGAAACCAATACAATAATACACATTAAGACAAATCGATGCGAACTCTAAGTTAACAGGGCGTAAAACAATCCGCACAACTCAAAGAAAGCAAAAACGCAATTGCTATAAAAAATCACAGAAATGAAAATGAAAGAAAGAAAAAAACTAATATGAATTAAGGAAACGAGGAAGGCGGTACCATGAAATGTTAGTGAAGATGTTGAAGTAAATGTTTCTTTAATTGTGCTTTAAAAGATGCTATGTTGTGGCAGCTTTAATGAACGTAGGTAGTAAGTTCCAAACGTAAATTCCAGGAAACAACGCTGTCTGTTTACCATAGTTTGAGTGAACCACCGGCAAAAGTAAGCTATGTTGTAAGGAGAATCTGGTCAGATTTGCATTTATTAGATAACGGGATGGAATACTGCTTAATTCAATATCATGCTGACGCGCGCGAAATATGAGCATACCTAGTTTCAAAGCTATGGAATGATGGATGGGGAGAATGCCGAGATTACTGTAGATAGGCGTAGCGGAGTCTTTCCAGTGACTAAAGGTGATAATCCTTAAAGCTGTATTCTGAAGATGAACAATCTTGGACAGATGGATCCTATAGGTGTTTCCCCAGGAAGAAGAACAGTATGTTAGGTGACTATGAATGAAGGCGAAGTATAATGAGCGAAGAATGTGCAAAGGAAAGCATGGGTGGGTTATAATCAGAACGCGAATTTCAAAAGAAATTTTGGACGAGATAGTGGCAATGTACTTATCAAACTTTAGGTGAGAATCAATGGCAACACCAAGAAACGTGGTTGCGTCAGAGGGATGAATAACATGCGCGTCTATGGTTAGGTGTGAACACAAGAACCTACACGAGGGCACGCTAATTCGGTAGCCCCGTGACAGTGGGTTAATTACGAGTTGATTATTACAGCACCACTGTACGATATTGGCAGCGTCTTTATTTAATTCACTAAGTAAGTTATCGAAATCACTATCAGATGAAAATATGGTGGTGTCATCGGCGTATAGAATACATCTATATATAACAGTGACACCACACCGTAGCCTAAATAGTGTCCAAGGTGTCATCTCAGAGAGAGACTTTATAAACGAGAAAGACACAGACATCCTAGACTCCGTACGCGAACGAGGGGTCACTGCTGTCCGGCGGATCACAATGAGAAAGGCAAGCAAGGAAATAAACACAAAGCACCTAGTCCTCACTTTTAACAGAACATGCCTACCTGAGAGGGTCACTGTTGCCTTTCTCAGTTGTCCACTCAGAGCCTACATACCTAACCCAAGGATATGCTTCAAATGTCAACTATACGGCCATGGGTCACAGTCCTGCCGCGGGAAAGTCACGTGCGCGAAGTGCAGTGAACATGATCACAACTCCGATAACTGTGCAAACAATTTCACAAAATGTCTTAACTGCAGCGGTCCGCACGCTGCATACTCTCGATCTTGTGGGATCTTCAAAAAGGAAAAGAACATCATCCAGCTGAAAGTCCGCGAAAATATATCTTTCCCTGAAGGGCGTAGAAGACACGCCCAGTTCTCAGGTACAAACTATGCCGATGCAGCTCGCCGGGGGGCGGGTCATCTAGTTTCGACAGGATGTTAGTACAGCCTTGCTGATCGGACCCTGTCCCCCGCCCCCGTAAGCAGCCACCAAGTGCGCTGAACAAATGTGCCGCTGACGTGCGGCCCCAAAGCTCCAACAGATGCGCCGGAAGGATCAGCCATTGTGTCCTCCGGCCTCCGTCTCCCCCAGTATTGCCTCCGAGCCTATATGGAGATGGGCTCACTCGACTCCGGGGAGCAATCCCCATTAACTCCCCAGGCCTCTCGTACAAAGACGAGGCCGGGTTCTGCCAGCCAAACCACAAAACTGGTTGGCAACGAACTAGTCCCTTCAAAAGAGCCCGCCATCCCCTCCAGCTCCTTGCAAGAAGAGCCTATGGAGGTAGCGGCTGGCCCGTCGGCCTTAGTGCCGAAGGAACGGCACGTTGCTGCCGAACGACTAAAAAAGACAGGCAGTGAGTAACTGCCCCAGATAAGGCCATTGTTTAGTGGAGTACCACAGAAAGCACTTTTATTTTCTTGTCTTAGTTTTCCTAGTTTTATCTTTATAGATTTTAATCCGCTATGGCTACGCAAATAGCGCAATGGAATGTGAGAGGCCTCCTACGAAACAATGACGACATTCAAGAAATTTTATCAGAGTTTAAACCAAAGGTACTCTGTCTTCAAGAAACCTAAATCCGAAACACACCATTTTTTAAATCAGTTTACGCATGAGTATCACAATCTTACAACATCGAACAACAAATGATACCCTGTAGACAGAGCTTTCCATTGAGAAAAAAAATGTAGTAGAGGTAAGCGTCGATGGTTAATCATCATTGGAAACTGGGCTAGGACAGAGTCATGCGCAAAAGAATTATGGAACGCACACCTTCGGGACATAGAAAAATGTTTACAAAAGTAACTCAGATCTACAGCACTTAATGAATCAGCCTGGGCGGATAGCTCAGAACAAGCCTACTCTGACCGCTTTTCAAGACATTCCTCTATATGCCTGACTCATATAAAGCATTTATTTTATAGAACCGGTGAAAGCGCCTCAACTTTGCTGGTACACTTGCTTGTGGCACAGCGTGCTCTCTTGACTTAGTAAAATATTTCACTTTTCTTCTTCCTCCTCACTTGATATTAAAATGAAAGTATGTGTGGCAAGAATGCGGAGTATTATTAGTACTTGTGCAACTTCACCACATCAAGTACAAGATCTCAAAATTGGTGTATCGCAGCAGTGAATTATAACGCAACAATGTGAGCTAGAAATGTCTGCACAAAGACAATACCTTGCATGCTGTTTGCGCAGAGATCGAAATGCGCTAAAGTGTTTTGTTTTGGCAGGGTTCGCGTAGGCACTTTCGGCGAAGTGGTCTGAACAGAGGCAGTAGCCGTCGTACAGTTGCTCCTGTGTGAGCCCCTCGAGGTCTGCCCCTTTGGCGTAATTTCGCCCTACGTCATACCTAGAAAATGAAACAAATACCACCATGGAAATCAATAAACAACACGCAAAAGCGACACTAATATAGAGACTGCGAAAAAGGGAGAAGAATTTCGCAGGTTCAAAAGCAAAGCTCAGCTTGGCCTTAGCGCAGGTAACACGAACTTCACGTTACACGGAATGTAAGCAGTCACTGCTACGTAAATGATTATGGGGGCTTATTTCTTAAGCATTCAAATGTGGTAGTCGCTACAAGGAACTGGTCGTGGGAATGATCTAAAGCCGAACCAGTTCGTCGAAGAAGCGCATTCAGCGAAAATACTTCGCACGATTTCTTCTCGAAGAAAAAGAAATTAAGAGCCACGTACCACTAACAAAACCGACACCGAAGCGAAATTTCCGTTTGCACGTCAGCTGGCATCAGTCGGCTCACGAGAAAATCCACAAGTAGCTTTACATGCTTGCTACATTACTGAAAAATGCGCAGTGCCAAACGAAAAAAAAAAAACCCACTGTAAAGCGCCAACAGCGATCTTTCGGTTTGCCCTGTAGCTGACATAACAAGGATAGCCCCCGCTTCTTCGTACCGAACAAAAAGTGTGCTTACCTTTCGTCCGCTGGGAAATGAAAAAATTTCGCTGCGCTGTTTCTTCCCGAGTTGTGGCACCAAAAAGCACCGCAGCACGCCTTGTGTCCTTTTCCCAGTTTCGCCGACATTCTGAGCGCGTTCGTATTCACAAACACCGAAATGTTCACCTTCAAGGCGCTTTGAAGAAATTCCACACGTGCACAGTGAAAACGGCAGAAGCAGACGGACGGAGTGGCAGCAAGACCTATCCAAATGGGTCGCGAAGCTTCGGGCCAAAAGCGGTTCAGACCGTATTGCCAGCGACATCAGCGTGGGGAGTTATGGGAGTGGCGATTGAAGCGCGACTATGTTTTGAGGGAACAAACACTAATAACAAAAAACCAAATTTTATTCAACAAAAAATAATTTTTATATTTTACGAACGAGACTTATTTCCGACAAACATGTATTTAGATTCAATGTGCAAAAAGTTTCAGAAAATTTATATTCATTATCAAAAATATTTTTATTGGCGCCCTCTAAAGAATGGCACATGTCATTGCTCTTTGATGCAGTCCTTGTAGTGTTCGGAAAGGCGCGCGTAAGGTTCGTCTCCTAGGAAACGCCCCCTCACGTGTTTAGGTGTTGCGTATTTGCATTCGTTTTTCCCAATCATTTCGGAGTGAACTTAATTTTCGCTGTGCGTGGAGTTGCGAGGTGCGTTATATTGCGGGTGAACACGTTTAGTACCGTGCCCGACGGGCACGGTGTCGTACAGGACGATGCGGCCAACGGCCGCGGAGCGCTCTCCTCAGTACCAACGGAAACGATGTGCTGTAAAAGGATGCAACAGCAACTCCCGTACGCCTGGTGTTTCACTGCACCGTTTTCCTCTCACTTCCACTAGGTGAGACAAAAGTATAGTACTGTTAATACGTGCATGTAGGGGTTGTGTAAGGGAAAGTCATGGTGCTTTGGGAAAAGAAAAATGGGTCTAAAGCTTAACGTTGTGTTGCAGTTATCGCTTGATTTTACCTCAGGTTTGGCTCGGAACAAGTGGTGCCAAATACTCTAGGACTTCTCAACGTATCAAAATAGCGCAAGTATTGTGCGTGACTCGGATTGCTTCAAACGATTCGCTTTAATTGCCTATTCAGTGCCACCTCTATTGCATTGAAATGCTTGTAGTGATCGTTGCTTCCGGCGCTTGGAATGGGCAAGCAATCTTTTCATCGCAGTGCTGTGTTGCGCTGCACTGTACTGCGCTGCTGCTACATCTTTCCTGCTACGCGCTTTTACTTACTGCCATCCATCGCTTTCTTTTGCACTGATTTTTTTTTTTACTTATCTATTGCGATAAAATTGCCTAAACAGTGTTACCAGTGTTACCACGAAATTGCAGGCGTGAATACTGGGTGAAGTTCCGTAGACCCCCATGTCTACGTGGTAAGACGCCGGGACAGCTGCGGTTGAGAGTGGTGTGCTCGCTGCACTTTCGTGAATCGGCATTCCTGCGGCCCGGTTTCCTTCGTCGAGACGCAGTGCCTACCATATTTCCTGTTATCGGTAAGTGTATCGCTGAGCCGTCTTTCTTGCTACAATATGCATGCATGCACATTTATTCACACGAAGAACAGTGTGTTTATGTGTAATATAGAAGGATTAATACATCGAGAGAATTTATAGAAACAATTGTCTTAGCAGAACTTTAAAAATTAACTCCTAAGTAAAAAAAATCAATAAGTGCATACTACATCTTTGTCGCAGGCACCCGATCTAACAACCACGACGACGCGTGTGGTGACCGTGGCGAGAATCATGTCCAGCCTTCAAAGACTGAAGGTGACTTTTGTTGCAGCTTTTCACATCGATACACTTAGCATAAACCTTTCGTATCGCGTCTGCAGAGTCGGGTTCGCCAGGCCACGTGAGCTCGTACATCCAAGAAAATGCCTTGTCCGTTATATGTTGTCTTAACTTCAGAAAGCAGGTAACCTTGCTTTCTGAAGTTAAGACAACATAGAAAGAGTGAATACACGACTACTATCCTGCAATAAGCCGCCCCCCTCCCCCCCTTCCCAATACAGAAACTGCACGGTCGTGCGCAACGAAGGATCACTGCTACCACACACACGCACGTCCATCACATGGATACATAGCATCTCCCCAAGAAGTCCCAGGTAACTTCTGGCCAGTTGTAATCTCTGCGCCGGTCTCGTCACTTCTTCCTTTAATTTTCTTTTGTCCATGTTCGACATGCTATATTGCACCATATTGTCTGCCTCATTCGCAGAACAACCGGACAATGTGCTCGTGGACAACACTGTCCCAGCACTAGAGGCCAGAGATAACGCGGCTCCACAGGCTCCGTCGGTTCTCGAGCCGACATTGATCCGATTTCCTGAAGGCAGCGCCTCCGAGAGAGAATTCCCGAGAGTAGAAGGTAACCTTGCCTCTCGAATCTTAAGCAATGTATATACAGCGGAAACACCACTGTTCTCAGACAATAAGTTCAAGCTCAATTAACTGCAGGGTGCAGCGCAACGAGGAATAACAGCGACCTACAACTACGCCCGTTCATCACATGGATGCGTAGCACCTCCCCACGCAGTCCCAGGTAACTCCTGGCCCGACGTAATCTCTGCGCCGGTCTCGTCACTTCTTCCTTTAATTTTCTTTTGTTCATCGTTCAACATGCTATATTGCACCATATTATCTGCCTCATTCGCAGAACACCGGGACGACGATCTCATGGAGAACGCTGTTCCTGCACAAGAGGCCAGAGTTAACGCGGATCCACAGGCCGCGTTACCACAGGCTCCAACAATCAACTCTGCCCCTGGCGTAGCTGCTGAAGTTTTAAGCAAATGTGAGCATACTTACACGGTGCTAGTCATTTTTAACGTTTATGTGCCATCTTCTTTCACAATAGCGTGAGACAAGAAAAAAGGCCATAACTACGGTAAACAATTTTTCACCAGTACAAAAGTACGTTCTGAAAATCATTACATCACTAATTGTAATACAAAACGCCCGTTTATGCGGCGCCGTGGTATTGGCTACATATCTAGAACTCCCTAAATTATTATCCTTCTAAATGTTAAAATATCGCGACTAAAATATAATTTGCCGCACATGGAGATTTTAATAATCAGAAAAAGTGGTCATTCAGAAAAATAACTGTTCTTGCAAAGGATTTATGCCACACTAAAGATACAAGAACAGAAAAGCAATTTCTGTGACTTCTTGCGTGTAAATCGACGTGCACGCCACAAAGAGTCTATAGGAACGAAGTCTATGATTCAATACATTGTTAAATATTTGTGTATCTACAAATATTTGTTTTACTTAACCTCACAGCGCTGAGCACAATCTCACACAACATAAAATGTAGAGCGGGCAGGTCCACCTATCCGTGAAGAATGACTCGCCAAGTGGACACTGCGTTTCTGAAATACGCCGAAACATTCCCTTCTATGACAGTCAACGATACGAAAGCCAGCAGGTGTACAGTACTCCGTATGCGCCTTAATGTTGCACAAATAACCATCTGGAAAACTATTTGCTCCATCCTTGTCGAAAAAGTTAAACACAATATGTCTCGTAATCGTCTTTCATGATATCTGACGTCGAAATTCTTCACGATTAGATGTCTGACGCAGTCATTTAGATGTTTATCATGCAAGTCACCTGATATGTTTACTCTGCATTAACGTTATCGTGTCCCAATAGGCAAAGTATAACCCTATATGTTCTAGAAGTATTGTTTGTCTAAAGTATAAAGTAATAAAGAGAACACGCACTGCATTGCCGCCGAATGATCCTTTTACCATAGAGCAGTTGTTCATAACGGCATGTGCGCAATCACCGGTGCTTTGCATTTTGCAGCGCTTCGTTAAAATATAATGAAGTGCCTGCGTTTATATCTCAGAGCGATGTCACGAAGAGTGGTAAATATCATATGCTCACCTTAACGACTTCTAATATACATTAAGCTTCTACAAAGCGCACTCCTTAAAAAAATCGCATCTCCCACAGTGCCCTGTACGAGTCACCGCGACGTGCGGAGAAAAACGAAGGAGCTCAAGGCGAAGCTGCGGAAACAGCGGGATTTAAACCGGAGGCTGCAAGCAAGATTGCAGAGACAGCGTCAAGCCCTAACACTTGAGGAAGTCGTCCGGAGCGTCCGCTCACACGTGTCTCCAGCTGTTGCTGCACTCGTGGAGGCTCAGCTGAGGATGAATAATGTGAGCCGCTTTGGTCGCCGCTGGTCGATCCAAAACAAATCCTTTGCCCTTGGGCTCTACTTCCATAGCCCAAAGGGTTATAGGTACTGTAGGCGACTCCTAAGGCTGCCGTCAGTACGATCTTTGCAGTTATGGCTTAAGCGAGTGCCATTAAGGGTTGGGTTCTTCCCGCCAATCTTCGACCTTATAAAGAGACGAGCGGCTACCTTTTCCATGAGTGACAGAGCCTGTTGCATTGTTTTTCGATGAAATGCACATCAAGAAAGAGCTTTCGTACAACCCATCACATGACAGATTTGAAGGTCTAGAAGAATATGACGGAGTTCAAGGCAATAATCTTTGCAACAAGGCTCTTGTCTTTATGGCAAAAGGTATCCGAACGGCATGGAAACAACCCCTTGGCTATTTTTTCGCTCACCGAGGGGCACCCGCGAGTGCTTTGAAGGACCTGCTTTTTCAATGCTGCAAGTCCCTTGGGGACGCTCGCTTGGAACCAGTGGCTGTGGTCTGTGACCAGGGAAGCCAGAACGTGTCCCTTTTCGCAAGCCTAGTGACTGCCGAAGAACCCTGTGCAGATATCGATGGGAGGAGGCTCTTTTTCATTTTTGATGCTCCTCACTTACTTAAGTGTTTGCGAAACATGCTGTTTAAGTATGATTTCAGAGTGGGGGATCATCTTGTGAAGAGCGAGTACATAAGAGAGGCTTACAAAAAGGACCGCACGCATGAGATACGTTCCATCCCAAGACTGAGCGACAAACACTTCAATCTAACATTTGCATCAAAGATGCCTGTAAAGTTGGCCGCACAGGTTTTTAGCAACCACTGTGCTGCTGCGATGTGCACATTGGTAACTTTTCAGCAGCTACCCGCCGAAGCAATCCATACTGCGCGGTTCGTCGAAAGGGTAGACCGCTTGTTTGACGGCCTTAACAGTTCTCAAAGAGTGGCAAAAACGCCTTACGCATCTGCTATGTGCAATGGCTCTGTCCATAGAGAGTTTCTGGAGGAATGCATTGCGCTCTTTGAGAACATGCAAGTAGGTGGGTGCCCGAGGCAGCCGCCTTGTGTGCGCGGGTTTTGTTTGACAATGCGGTCTATTTTATTGCTATGCGACCATCTTACCGTTCACTGTGGATTTGCCTACCTACTGACAAGGAGGATTAATCAGGACGCGCTGGAAAACGCCTTTTCGATTGTACGTTCTAAATCAGGAGCTAACGCTAACACCACAGCTCGTCAGTTTCAGGCCGCTTTCAGGCACCTCTTGGTCAGTAACCTGTTCAAGCTGTCCGAAAACTCTAATTGCGCCGAGGACATGACGTCCATCTTGGCGACCCTCCCCACAGACCTTTCGTCGCCGTCTTCGCCTCTTAGTAACGAAAACATAGTCTCACTTGGGATGGCAGATGATCCTTGCACTGAAGAACTCTCGGACATTGAACAAAATAACTTAGTTTATTTTGCGGGTTGGCTGGCGGCAAAATTTCTGAGGTCGCATTCGTGTGTCGGAAAGGCCCAGAAGTGTGTTCTTAGGGTCGAAGATGCGAAATTTACTGAGGGCAACCAAGTTCTCCTTTATTTGAGTGCAAAATGTGCTGCAGAAACGGACTTTGGAGGTCTCTCAGTGCCTTCCTCCCCTTTCGTGTCCTTTGTTGAAGGCTGCGAAAATGTCTTCGAAAACACCATTGGGAGCCTTTTCTCTAAGAACAGAGTAGGGCATACGCTGTGTATGCATCTTCGCGAGAAGGTCCAAAAGACGCTCACCGTTTGTGACGAGGACGTTTATGACGACTTGTTTCACCTCTTCGCTCGAGTCAGGCTGCATTGGTTTGCAAGAAAAAGAAATGCTGAGATTCAGTGTGCACAAGTAAAGCGTCAAGCTATGCAGCAAGCGCAAAGACTCAGCAACTGAATTATTTTTCTCAAGATATTTTCCAAGCGTGTCAGCCGCCGAGCACCGTAACCCCTGTACCACCGAGAGGTGGGTGTCGCGGTACGTAGTTGATGCCCCAGGGGGTAGAGGTGGTTGAGTCAGTGGCCGGCGTACCTAAACGGTCAGCGGTAGAGTGAGGCACCCAGTAAAGTTTATTATAATTGTTGGGGTTTAACGTCCCAAAACCACGATATGATTGCCAGAGACGCTGTAGTGGAAGGCTCCGGAAATTTGGACCACCTGGGGTGCACCTAAATATAAGTTCACGTGCCTGAAGCATTTTCGCCTCCATCGAAAATACGGCCGCCATAGCCGGGATTCGATCCCGCGACCTGCGGGTCAGTCGGCAGTCGAACACCATAACCACTAGACCACCGCGGCGGGTCACTCAGTAAAAGGATTCACGGGCCAGCGCATGCATGTGCTGCGATATTCCCCAAGGTTATTTCCTTCGGCGAGTCCCCGATGGTAGGAACCACGGAGATGGGCCCCGTAACATTCGGGGAGGGGAAAGGAGAACTTGTGCTTTGGAGAGCGTGTTTGCAAACGTGACTGTGCATATCGACAGGCCTCCTGCGAGTTCGTGAGGATTCGTGCTTGAGAGTTAGTGGAGATAGCAAGGACGATTGTTTCTTCTTCTAACATGGCACCCACTCCGAATATTATTGAGGGTGTTATGCCGTTAAGAACGCAAACTGCAGCCAAGGCTGCAGCTGTGGAGACGTCCAGACGCAGTCCTGCACCATCAACATAGAAAGCAGTTGCCTGGTGATCCCATGTTTTTGATTGCTATTCCGCTTGAAGTGCGCGCCGATCGTGTTCGTGAGCGGGGTGAATGATCGAGTCTTTGTGAGGATTGATCGGTTGACCACAATGTGGGAGGTTACGCCATGCTTGGTATCATGGCGGTCTTCAGCTGTCACCACATGCGAAATAATGAGGCGGGTAATGCTGTCCCTTACTGTGGAGCTGCTAGTGAGTTTGACTTGATAGGCAACTCTCTTCGTTTGTACAATTTCCTGTGTAGTATTGTGAACGCCTAGTCGATCATTTGCAGCAGCCAGTGGGACAGCCAGGGCGACGTTGTAAGATTTACAGAGTGCCCGGACCAGACGCTCTTCCTTAGTGCGTTTGAGAGAGATGAATTCGAGCGCGTATGCGCCGGATTTCTTATCAAGTCAACCGTTCACAATTATCCCTTTCCCCTCGCAGCGTATTCAAACCCGAGATCATTAGTCATGCGTTACACGAAGGAAACATGTGTGACATAACTTGATGGACTGAAGTTATAGTATGGGTCCAGCATAGGCGAATATTTTCTACACTTGCAGCGGCGGCTCCAAGTGGCAGTTTTGCAAGTGAATCAAGAGCTTTCTGAGGCTTTCGAACCAAAGGGCTTGGTCCACTGCTACGCATTAAGAATACATGAAACGAACGGACGCCAACAAATGAAATCAGCGAATAAACCAGTAAGAACATTCTTCTTCCTCACAGTAAAAATATGTAGACGAAAACCTTTACAACCATGACAAATCCATTTCTCCTGTTTGCTATGCAGCACCATTTCGCGCTCTCATCACGACCCCAGCGGAAATCACTATGCATGATTTTAAAGCGTCAAGCGCAGACATGTCAGTACATTTCGTAAAGACAGGTGACACGTTCTCGGCTAAGTGGGATTCTCCACAGAAAAGGGTTTTCCGCAGCATTCGATGCGAGATTTCAAAACCGGAAACCACCAACAAAAGTTCACCTGACTGCACCGCTGTCGCTTAAATTGCTCTAAATCCGCCGAAGTGTAAGCGCGTGAAAGCAAAGCGGGAAAGCTTCGCCGTTTCGATTCCGCCCGCATGCGAAACGCAGTTTAGAAGCACCAGACGACACTCCGCTGGCCCGGCCTCTTGCGTAATCGCCTTGAAGGGGGAGGGGGTTGCAAACTTGCCGCCGGTTCCCTATCACCTAGGGATGGTAAAATCGATGAACGGTTAATCGATTAATCGTATACCGTTAATCGATTAATCGTCATCGATTTACCACTTTAAAATAATCGAATTAATCGATTAAAGCTCTTCGATTAATCGATTACGGCACCCCCCCAGCACCGCCCCTTGGCCGGAGCGCATGATTGCGAGGCGCGCGACCCCGAGACGCAGATGTCGAATGCATATTTGTACGCAAGTAGAAGGAGCCCGGAGCCGGAGACGGCCATACCCCATAGAGATAGAAGCGAACTCGACCCGATCTCCGTCGCTACACCGTTTTATTTAACTCCCAGATTTTACTTGCTTGTTATGTAAGTGCCACACTGCAATATGCGCTGCTTATTTCTTGACTGGTTCAGTTCTTATTGCTGTTGTATTTCACTCGTTAGCGAATGAAAGATAATTTGTCACCAATGAAAAAAAAAAGAGAGATAATGTATTGGAAGGTAGAAAGGATGGCCTGATCCAGTACGCCCCGGCCTTCTACTGTACTTTGGGCACAACGCAACAGGGGAAAAGAGCTATGAAGCATGATGATGGGGATAAGGATGAGTGATCCGTACATACATAATAAGATATGACCGCTTGTGCAAAGGGGACATGGAGTAGTCTTATTTCATTACGCTTGGTGCCACCTAGCTCAACTGTCCGCCTTAATGCCTATATGCCCTTTAATAACTGTAATGCTAGCTTCCCTGGAATGCATTTAGCCTAAGTTATGACAGCTATTCACTTCTGGAAGACAGCGTGCTATGACGCCGAATATGTCGACTCAGCTCTCTTGACATAGACGCTCATAATAGTCAAACCCCAGTACGTGTAACTGGGACTTCGCCCCCACTTGAAACGTGACAGGGGCTGCCATTAGTTGGGCGAATATGCTGTGCAGGCAAACGAACTCGAGGATTATGAAAAAGGTCTAATAGTCACATAATGGAAAGAAGCCACTTTAACTTCATTTAAGTTTAATAGTCGCTTTTCATAATCCGCAACTTTGCGCAATGGTATACCGAACGTCTAAATCCAGTCCATTTCTATTGAAACAATGACTTTGTAGCATTTGGTAATTCTTTATGGTCGCCTATTTCGAGCGAAATGCAGCTTTCCTCTATTGCTTGTACTCCCATGTCAGCCAGCCTAGAGACCGCCGTCTACTGCTGTGGCACGAATGGAGCACAGTCGCAAAATACTATGTGTTCTAATCTCTGATACATTAGACAGCGTTCACAGTTCGAGCTGTACGCGCGAATAAGTAGCGCCGAATTAAGTGGGCGATCAGGTGAAGCCTTTGCAGTATACTGGCACAACTGCCGTTTACTCTAGCCTGGAGGAAAAAAGCGTGCCACTCTATTGCCCGCAGATGCCTGCACTAATGGCCTGTTTGAGACCAGTATGTTGCTGTGCAATCTCGCATGAGTGACCTCAAGGGAGAGATCACGTCAGTTCATGATTATAGTATTACCGAGGGCTTCCACAATACATAACGGACATACCGAGAAATGTTGCCGTCCCTACAAGAGCGAGGGCCTTTAACTTTCCCTTCGTCCCCGTCTCTTTTTTCTTTACCTTTCTCGGAATTTTCTCACCCTCGGCCACACTGCGCGTTTCCGGTGCGACTTTCCAACCAGTGTGGTCGACGAAAGCGCCCCCGATATCGGTTCGCTCTAGTAGGCAGACTTCGAGGAAATACGGCCTGCTGCCGAATTGTCCGTGGATCGTGGCAACGTACGGAATTTCCGATCCTTGACATCATCCAAAGACGACGGGCTCCCTGTATTCAGTGGGCGAAAGTGCGAATTTTCACGCAGCCGCTAATGCGCACATGCGATCTCTAGCGCGTCGGATAAATACTTGTGTCTATATCAAACACAAGTAACGCTTCTCATACAACAAGGCATCATTTTTCAAGCAACTATAAAAAATGTCGATTAATCGATTAAAACATCACAGCGAAAGCGATTAATCGATGAAAGGCTATATCGACGATCGATTAACGATTAATCGATTAAAAAATTTAATCGACCATCCCTACTATCACCAATGACTGATTGTTTTGTTCGCCACTAGATGACGCGAAAAGAGGCTGTAGGCCGTTTCACATGACGCAGAAACACAGCGATTTTGCTTCGGCGACTAGAGCGATCGCGATTTTTTTCAAAAAAAATCGCGATCGCTCTTGTCGCAACGGTCTGCGACGAGCGACCAACAAGTTGGAATTTCGTCGCTCTGATCGCAGCGATCCGAACGATTTCCCGTCGAAATTGCGCCGAGCAGCAGCCCCCGAGCCGAGCAGCAGCCCCAGTAGATTACCGAATCTGGTACGTAGTACTAGTAATAACGGCACGAGAAGGAAAAAAAATAAAACCTCATACTTCGGCATTCCTCCACTTGTATGTTTTTATTGAAGCACTGGATTGGTGTTTTAGCTTTCTTGTGTACTACGTCGAGCTTTCGCTTCGACGTAGTAAAACACACGAACGCATTTTGTTCCGTGCGCGGAGAAAGATTCCCGCTGGTTGATGTACTCGAGTTCAGACTCGGCGCTATCGAATGTGTGCGACTTGCCTTGCATACACAAGCATTCTTTTTTTTCTCTCTCTCTCTTTTTGAGATTGCCTGTTGTTGCCGCACAGCCAAGGTATTACACCACATACTTTGCGTGCACTCACGCGCATTGCGCGTTGTAAATGCTATGAGCCTGCGATAATAATGATTGAGCACGACGTGGTCGCGAGGCATCCGATGGCGGGCTGCTCTTTTGTGCTCCAATTCGGCGAATGCTCTTGCTTTTCTTCCGCATCGAAATGAGGCCGCCGTGGCCGGAAATCGAACTCACATTCTAGCGGCGCGATATCGGGAGCGCGACACACGAACTTACAATTAAGGTGCTTTGTCAAGAAGCCGAGACCTTTGTATGTCGCCGGAACTTTCTGAACTGTTAATGCATGCAGTTTTCATGGATACGGGGCGCGCTAATTAACCAGAAATACTTCGCCTTACACCGACGCCGTAAATCGGGCACGTCATTGTTGGACTGACTATGCGACCAGTAACTAAATTTAGATAACTTTTGGTGTATTAATGTGTGCTTTTATAACGTGCCATATCAGGAATGCTAGCTGCGTCGTTGATTTACTTTCAAAGCGTTGATGCGCAACAAGTATTATTAATAGCAGCTTTTTCTTCTTTTCTTATCTCGTGGACAACATTTTTTCCTTCACATATATTTATACGCATGTATTTATAGGATTTGTATATTTCCTGCACCGGTTTTCACTTTATATAGTTATAATTAATTGTAAAACCTTCATGGCATGTACCAACACTTCAAAAAAGATTACTTGTGCACGTAAATGCTTGCAGTGTACTTGTTTTGTCTTGTTTATGATGTTCATTATAGCACATCACTTAAAAACACACAAAATAAGAAAAGCGGGCAAGCAGCCTGCATGTTCTTATACAGTTCTTATATAGAAGAAAATGTGAAAGATCACAGCTAATCAAAATCATGCAAGGAAGTTGCCTTGTTGCATCCTTTTTCTGTAGGTTATAGTTTCCTCTTGGGTATGGACCAGTGTTGCACTTCAATAGCCATTCAGGTGTGAACGTGCATATTTAGGTGTGAAGCCATGCCAAACTGAATAGAAACAGCTTGCCGACATATCTGAGAATGGTTTCATTATTACATAAATCCTGCTTTTACAAGTGCATAAGTTTATAGAATTATGCATTTTTCGAACATATCTTGTGATGAAATCAAAACACCATGTAACTTTGTCATGGCATTATAAAACTGATTTCTGCAAATGATGATGATGATTTGTGG
Organism: Hyalomma asiaticum; assembly: GCA_013339685.2. Classification (NCBI taxonomy): domain Eukaryota; kingdom Metazoa; phylum Arthropoda; class Arachnida; order Ixodida; family Ixodidae; genus Hyalomma; species Hyalomma asiaticum. The sequence continues at coordinate 56,057 of JABSTT010001812.1, forward strand.
GGTTTAACGTCCCAAAACCAGTTCTGATTATGAGAGACGCCGTAGTGGAGGTCTCCGGAAATTTAGACCACCTGGGGTTCTTTAACGTGCACTGACATCGCACAGCACACGGGCCTCAACATTTCGCCTCCATCGAAATGCAGCCGCCGCGGCCGGGATTCGATCCCGCGACCTTCGGATCAGCAGCCGAGTGCCATAACCACTAGACCACCGTGGCGGGGCATTTCTGCAAATGAAGTGTGTACATTTGTAAATTATGTACTTTAGTTTTATGTAATACGTACTGCAAACAAATAAAGGTCCAACCAGGAAAGAAATTGTGAGAACACATGTACATGAATCTCTCTATTAAAATTCATAAAGGAAAAGCAAGTGTGCATTAATGCGTAAACATGACCCAACTAAAGTACGGCACAATGCTCTAGGGATGCATGGCAGAAATGGTGTGTCTCGGCAGTGCATGCTGTTTTGCAGCCATGCCTGGGAAAAAAATATACATCTTAAACAAGCGTGTTAAAAAATCTGTGCACTAAATGTGCATGTTAGTCGAGGGACTCTTTAAGTGTTGCATCTTTATTGAAGATATTCCAAGGCCTAATTACCAGCTTATTAAAGTATAGGAAAAGATTGCGATATTTATAACATTTGAATGCAAATATTATGTCACACAGAAGGGTCTTGCACTGCTTGTTCTTATGGAGTTGCAAACAACAGTTTAGCAGTGATGCCTCAACTGTCGCATTTGTCTTTCACAAGACTGTTGGCCTAGTTGATATAAAGCAAGAAGAGAACAGGAAGAGTGGCACGTCCAGCTACTTTATTCAAGGCGCTAACCCAAGAATATATACAAACAGCAAGCATGCGCGGTCCCTTTCCAACCTCATCATGCAGCAATCAAGCAATCTCGTCTGTGGTGCATATAACATAACTGATGTATAGCTGATAACTGAAAATTTGTACAGGCAACAAAACATGCAATGGTTCTTTTTTACAACTTGCCATTTTTATATATTGTTTTAATCTGTCACTTGCCATGGTGGCTGTGCCAGTTTGCAAAAACAGAAAGTAAGCTCACGCTATATTAAGGCGAAAACCTTATATTACTATGTTTCAAGCCTGTGTTGCGCAGTACAAAAAACCAGAGTGTAGGCGAGCATCGAATAGGTGGAGTGCATCTCTCGCTTCACTGTAAAGCTGATTAAGTACATCTTGCTGGTGCGGTCAGCTTTGTTGCCTTCGTATTACAACACAGTTGACTGTGTCTTGCTGCAAAATCTCATGCCACATCATTGTAGGTGAAGTTGCACAAGGCTCTAGTTGCGAGGAAGACCGAGAAGGCACAACGCTGCAGAAGAACCTTAAGCAACTCAAAATGCCATTTGTCACCACTGCTGCTGTAACAAAGCAGCTATGTGTGAAACAGCAGCAGCAGCCCAAGAAACAGATCAATGGAACTTGGCATTTGCCTTTCACATTCCCTTGGAAATTTCTAAGCACCTGGTATAACAATACAGCGTAAACCGGTATGGGCTTGCTACAATGCTCGAAATTGGTGACAATGGTGCCTGAAGCAGCTGTCCGAAACCGCTATCGCTCATAATGAGAAAAAGTCCATACCCCAACTCACCTGAAGGAAAACTAGCAATCTTTCAGTAATGTTTATCTCCCTCTCTGCACGCCTGTGCACATTTGAACCCAGCCCAACAGGAGTAGTAGCACCCACCCCCGACTCTGGGCCTTACATGTTGTCAGTCGTCAGCTATGGTTCTATCGACAAAGACGAGGAGAATTGGGGGCCGGGGGACAAAACACAGAAGAGCAAGGAGATGACGACGGCAATGAAGGAGAGGATGCAGATGACAAATGAGAAGGAATTTGAAAAAGAAGACAATGGAAGAGGAAGAACGAGAGGGGGGAGGAGAAGCAGGAATGGAAGAAGACCTAAAGAGAATAATAAGAGCACATGCAGGAAAGCTTACACTGTCACTGTGCTGTGTTCTTTGCAAAGCCCTGAGAGTGTTCTTACAATGCTGCCCTAACTTGTCCCAGTGGCCCATTAAAGAAATTCTGTTGACATTGCGCAGTGGAGTTTTTCCTCTGAAAATGCGCACCTATCAGATTCATGATAGCCACCATTGGTGATTACTTCTCTATGCAAGTTACTTCAGGCAGTAAAACCTTTGCCAGGACAAAGAAATGGAAAAGGCATCAAGAGAGTGCAGGCGATTGCTTACCCGCAAAGGTTGTTATGCAACACCAAAAAAGAAGCATCAAAATTCAATGTGAATGTTGCTTTGTGCCCCTAACAAGCTCTCAAAGGTGTGTTCTCTAGACAAAGTGGCTGAAATGTGCAAGATGCACAGGAACAATTTCAGCACTTGCCAGTCGCACAGAGCAGCTTGGTTGCAGCAGACAAGAAAACCTGGCATCCTACGAGCAAAGAGACAATGTAGGTGGAGACATGGTATGTCCTCGAGGCATGGAGAAGGCAGTATTTGAGGAGAGGAATCTGCTAGGCTGTGGCAGCGCGCGCCATGGCCCATTCATGAAATGGTTTGGCAAGGAGGAAATTGAATTTTCTTTGCATCACGACAGATGAAACTTCCGGCAAGTGGTCATCTTTTACATGTCATCCTATGTGTGCAATGCATGAAAACTGCGATACCGTCTCATATATTGCAAATATTCTCAGTTTTCTGTCTGCAGCATCAATAAGTAAACTCTGTGGGCATTTTGGCTGTAGTTTGTAATAAATAATCACTTCAATATGTGCCATACAGCACTTGTAATGAGCTGCATGTAGTGACTCCAGTGCAGGTGACACCTGCCGCTGCAAGTCCCTCGTTTGCATGTTGTGAACAGATATGGGTAAATAGCCTTGGGAAGAAAAGGCATGCAGAATTCTGCATATTCTTTGTGATCTGCTGACTTTACAACTCTCACGGCTTCTCAGACTTTTAAGTGCACTTTTCGTGTTGCAACAAAGGCTTTCGCTCTCTGGGGTTTCCACCAGTGCCATTTTAGGATGGGACAGAAATGTGTTGCGCCAAACTACAACAGTAGTGCATCTAGCAAAGTGAAGCCGATTACTTTCGACGTTCTCAGTGGCTTGATGAAAGTGGAGGCAGGGGCTTGTACAATACTAAGGAAAGGTCGAGAGCTCATGCCCCATAACTACGTTTGCTAGAAGCACTTCTCAAACAGTGAAATGGAGACGCAATGAAGGTGATCTTGGTGGTGACATCTCTCTTGACAAACCTAAGCGTCCTGTTTTGTTACTAGATGTCATGCTGCCACTATTTTTGCACTGTCTCAGCTACCTGTCTCCTCTTCTCAAAAAGAGAAAAGAAATGAGCCGATTGGACCTGGCGTAAAGTGTGGAGAGCATGCAAAGACAGAGACTTTGGTGGTTAATGACACAAATATGCTCGCTGCTTGCCACTTTGAGGAAAATGAGATGGTGCATCCTCTCGCCTCCCTTTGCCATGAGTCCAATGCCTCGAACAATAAGCAAACAACGGCATATGTGTGGTGAAAAGGCAAGGAACCACACTGTACCAATAGTTCTGGTAATGACCAAACCAGTCAAGCCAGGGTTATTGAATAATTATAAGTTTTCCATTCCAAAAAACATACTGTGCAGATAATTAGGTAATTGCTGTACATGCAACACCTTTTTTCAAAAGGACAGAAAGTTGAGCGAGTTGGTAACATTCCATAATCAAAAGAAGAGGCGTGCAGGACACGGACACAAGAAGAGCAGTGAACACCACGAACGCCGAGTTTTTCGTTTATATAACAAATAATTTGCAGCCACCAAGGTCGCACAAGAAGCACATCACGTATGATGGATCGGCACTGGCTAGCCTTGACAGGTGGAACCGGGAAGCTTCTGCAGAAGGCGTGAAGTGTGTGTTTCTCTCTCTGCGCCAAGCCGACTCGCACAACAGAGGGTGTGTTGGCACCATGCCCTACAGCGTGATTTCACTGAGCTTCACTGAGCCACCCAAACAAATACTGTTTCACCTTCTGAAGAAATGCTCTGTGCCTCAAGGCCAATACAGCAGTTTTCTCTATAGCGGTGACCATCACACAAATGCTTCTCAATTCCAACAAGCGCATTTGATTGAGGAAATGCTACGGCAAGAAAACATTCTAAACTTCGAGAGACTCCCGAGATGGAACAGGATGGAGAGCAGTTTCTGAACCATTAGACAATGAATACATGTCACAGAAACACAGTGAGCCCTGTTAATATTTCTGCTTGTCGACAGAATCCTTTTATTGCAGTAAAACCATGTATCTAAATATATAGGCTGTTTGGAGATAGTACTTAATTCAGGCCCTTATTGGCTGTTTTTCTGTTTTGCAAACAATTCGGTTCTAGCAGAAAAGAGGCATAGCAGGGGAACAGTCTACTACAGCTCTAAGTGCATGACTACGCTACTAACTTGTTATAAGACTATACATCAAAAATACATTTCGTGCACGGCGTGGGGAGTGCAACGTATTTTGCTTCTTTGGACAGACTCGCAGTAATCTACTAGCATTAGGAAACTAAACGACATCCGTGTCTTCACAATGTAGTGACGCAACATACAGGCTTCAACACAGGTGACTGCAGCTCCTTATAAACTTGTGATGCTAGTTGTTACACATCCACACCAGAGATTCCACGACCGACGATCCGTGATATCGATGTTCACAAAACAAACTATTCAACATCATGCAAGCACACACGCGCACGCACGCGCACACACACACACAGAGGCGTCATTTTTCGCGGCCTTCAAGATGTGTTTTCGGTTACATGCGAGTTGCCGCGTTCGGTCACAACACAAACTAACCGTATTCCGTGCACAGATACACACATATACATCATTTGCAGATCCATAAATGTGGGCTTTGGTTAGATGCCGGCGTCGTCCGGTTCGGAGGCACTAAAGTGTAGTAGGCACTTGCGAGCAAGATACACCAACCATTCGTTGACAACTTGATGCTGAACACGGAGGATCATGCTTCGCGTGCACGACGACTTCGAAGAAGAATACGCGTACCCTTCCTACGCGGCTACATCCATGGCGCAAAGTTCTTTTTCTTCACGACGCGAAGCAGCCGAAGCAGCTGCTGCGCCGCTGCGCTGCTGCCACCGCTATTTTCACGTCATTACTGATGTGCGGGAGCCGCTGTTGCGCACACCAAAATAATTTACCCACTTGCAGCCGTTTTTAAATTACAATACATGCATGTTCTTCAATCCTGTAAAACAAAAGTTAATAATATTATAACGCACGGTTATTTAAACACATTTGAAGATAGCCGGTCGCTACTGTCGCGGAAAAAACAGTCGCTGCAATCGCAAGTCATCTGAAACGAAACCGCCATTAAGCGACGGGAGCGAACAGAGCGATTGGAACGATTTTCGTCGCTGCAATCGCAGCATGTGAAACAGCCTTGTGGTTGCCCTCGCTCACGCTTGACGGCGCTGAAAGCAGCCGCCAGAGCGCGCGAGCCACGCGCTCCCGTGTTCCCTTTCATAAAAATTAACACTGTACCAAAACTGGTATAGCGATGCTACAGTGCAGGTCCATTTTACCTTCCTGATGCCTGCCTCGCATTTCCGTGGTTCCCGCTGCACGTGGGATCTGCCTTTTTTTCTTGCTGGACTGTATATTCCGGATGTCAAGGTACGTTAAAGCGTGCCGCGTCCAGCTAGTCGCGGCCGGCAGCGCTGCAATCACATATCGTTGTGCGGCGACATTTGCGACGGATAGAGTACTGGGCGCTGTTCACGCTACGTCGACGCTGGAGTTCTGCAACTTTCTAAATCTACATAAGCGGAAGGGATCTGGCAGATTATGTTACTCTTCCTTGAACCGAAGAGTAAGCCCCCGGGTGACTCCGCATTACTCTCACGTAGAATTAAAGAACGCTGGGTAATGAAGTTGTTCAATGCTGGCAGTACTCTATGTACAGCTTCGAGTGTACAGGTGCATGATAAGCTTCTGGAGGTCATCACACTAGGAAATAGCGGCTAACCTGCATCACAGCTATAGAGCACGCAAATGTATCCGACATCCGAAGCACGCTCAATGCAGCACAATACCTACTGGTCACTCGTAGGTATTGACACCCAGGTATTGTCACCCTTAGGTATTCCTACTCGTAGCTCTGTTGCCACCCAGTTTTGCGGACATGCGTTATTCATGTTGTGTCCTCTTGAGATTACACGGGATCGAGCTACACCAACCCGTCAGCCTGCTGGACATGCCATTTTTTAGGGCCGAAGCTCCTCTTAGTCTAACCTTGTCCCATGTCAGGCGTAACCGAGGGCGAGGGCGCGCGCCGAGGCCAGGAGGCACGCGCTGTCTATGGAAACGGCCTTTCTTCGATGAACGCTCTACCAGCTCGCAAAGAAGGAGAACACACCCTCACCCGCGAGAGACAACGCTGGCGCACGCAGCGTCTCCTAGCGAGTTTCTTGATTGAGAAATACCGACTGCTGTTCACCGGCCACCCATATTATATATATATATATATAGGCACTGGACCTTGATTGATTTGTGGGGTTTAACGTCCCAAAACCAGTTCTGATTATGAGAGACGCCGTAGTGGAGGGCTCCGGAAATTTCGACCACCTGGGGTTCTTTAGCGTGCACTGACATCGCACAGCACACGGGCCTCAACATTTCGCCTCCATCGAAATGCAGCCGCCGTGGCCTGGATTTGATCCCGCGACCCTCGGATCAGCAGCCGAGTACCTTAGCCACTAGACCACCGTGGCGGGGCAGGCACTGGATCTTGACTTGCAATGAAGTGCCGGAGGGAGATTTCACTTGTGCATAGTTGAACCATAAGGATTCGTAGCGTGCGCGTTAACAAAATTAATCCGGCACTCGGCACGATCTACGATGAACATTCCGAGCTTCGCCCACTCATCATCATTCACTCCGTGGATATGCTGTACTTTTTTTTATATTCGATAATTCTGACACAGGGTACGACATTAGACAACTGGAGTGCAGCTAGAGACTCGAATTTCCGCGCGAAGGGTGGCCTGTACAGTCCTCCGCGAGCAGCTTGCCTGCCTTAACATGGTTCAGCGTACGGCAAAATCCTCGGCGTAAAGAGTTTCTTTGGTTTTTTGCTAACTATGGGAGCTGCCTGCGTCGGACACCACCAGAAAATGAGCGCAAAACAGTTTACGCAACGAAAGGCGGCTTATATTTATGGAAAAAGTGTCATTGTAAGCTCACAACTGCAGCATCCTTCCGTACCTTGTACGCATGCCGCAGCCGCCCTTTTATAATCAATGGAGTCAGGGAAAGCCGGAACAACGCGTCCAGTCCTAGGCGACGACTGACTGCTATGGTGACATCGGTGACCTCCTTCTGGTCGACTGGCTGCTGCTCAGGCAGTGGCCACTGCTGCAGACCCAGCCGAGCAAGCCATTCACGAAGCACACTTACTGCGACCGCAGCCTCGGGTTGACCTGCGCGGCGCAATCAGGCGTAGAAATTTGACTACACATATGGCAAGCACGAAGTGTGATTTTTCATTACTAAGCCCCAAGCAACACCTTTCAGGAAGCAGTCTCTCCTGCGTGCCAAACTGGTCACTGCGTGAGTTGGCACTCCATTACTTCGAATAACTCGCAAGAAAATGGGGAAACGATGCCAAACAACACGGGTGTTGGAAGGTACACCAATATAAACGCCATGATGCAAATAACGTGTCAGCAAAGCACTTTTGTAGCACCTTCATATGCAACCAAGATAACACTTCCCGGACGATGTGATATGAGAGACAGAGAATCGCACTCCGAAATAGAGATATCGAAAGGCGTGTGTTGTAAGCCTGAAATACAGACACTCAGATACAATGGAATATGATGCATCGGAAATTTTTGAGAGGTACTTTTGCAAAGACTATACCGATATACAGATACACGAACACACACATTGCTATGGTTTCTCTTTATTTCTGGGATGCTGATCTCCGCTAAGACATTTTTGAAGTAGAGAACAATACCTTGAACAGTATTGCAGGGCAACATGTGCATCCCTGGAATGCCTAATGCACACCAGTGAATTACGGCAAGCTCGTTTAATAAGACAGATCCGTTTTGCTGAGAAGGTTGTCACACTAATCGTAATTAAGCAACAGCACCTTCTTAAATACTCTGTCTTCTAGCCTCCTGGGACCCGGCAATGGGAAATTTGTCCGATATATTAAACATTGTAACACAGCGCAGCACAGCTTTCAAAGCGCTTGCCTCTCCCGGAAAGCGTTTTCTCGGCTCCTTGTGGGACCCGTGCTGCCATCCAATGAACATGGTCAAAGTCGGTGTGTTTCTCGCCTCTACGGAGCACTGGAAATGGCAGGATTTAGCACGAACGACTTTTACGGCTGCCGCCTAAGAACTGGATTTGTATGCATCTTGGATGTATTAAAGAGTATTTAAGCATTGATTTGTGTTCGTAAGAGGTTGAAGCGCACACAGAAATTCATATTTGAGCAAAAAATGTGGTAATTTTCTTGCATGCGTTGCGTATTTGACAATGCCCAATATAATGGACGCAATATAATGGACGCTTGTGCGCTCTCTTGGCACTCTACATAGAGTAATACCTTTTTCCCTGCAGTTCTTTCCTGATTACATTTAAACTTCACGTATTTTCCCGCGTAGGTAATAGGCCCCGTGTGACTCGTATTTACGCGACCATTATTAATTGGATTCCCGGTTTGGAAGCATCGAATAAAAGTATATTTGTGTTGCGAGATTTCTTTTTTCCGTCACTGGGCTCAGCAACGCCCAATTCTCTGTTCCCCAAAAGAGTCCCCCTTGGCTCCCAATGTCGAATATATTGGAAAAAGTGCTCCGGCCAAGTAACATCATATACTGAAAAACTACGTGACACTTTTCACCTTTGCACTTAGAAAAAGTTGTTCTGAAAGTTTAACAAAAATCCATGACCCTAAATTCACCCTGGATCTCAGGAGGCTAGAGAGCGTTGGTATGATGTCAACAGAAGACTCGCGGACGTTAAAAGCCTCTCTACCACTGCATATGAGCCCAAGTTCGCATTTGAACGCGTAGATGCCGCTTTCATGGCCGGAAACTCGGACATTATTGCAATATGGCGACGGGCAGTCGAACTCCTATCACATTGTATTGTGATGAAACAATAAAATTCAATTCAAAACTCTCATCTCAGGCACAGCTGGCTGCTGAGGGCCGGATGGCCATCGCCTACGAGAAGGATCAATGCCCTGCCATCCCTGCGACGTCTCTAATTAGGGGTAGCGCGGGTGCTTGGACACTTTCCGGTGGAAGAAATTCTTCTCGCCCGCCCCAAACGGCGCCTTAAAAGTCACCTCGCTACCTTCGTGACGGCACGGCAAACGGCTGAGTATGACGCTAAACACAATTGTGAACAAGAAGTCGTCAGATGCTACGTACGAGGTCGGTTAGAAAAGTATCCGACCTAATTTTTTTTGTGAACACCTGATAGATATGAAACAAGCGCGCTCGCTTCAGCCGACCTTGAACCTTCGTGCGCATGCGCAAATTTTATTCACGCCTGCCGATAGCGTCAGTCGATGGGATGCAGCGCTTGAGTGAGGTAGTGCGCAGTGCTCTCGTCGGTTTTCTGTTGCATGGAAAATGACGGAACGACTGGAGCAGCACTAAATTTTGCCAGAAACTGGGCCACAGCCAAGTGGAAACCATTCGGAAGATTCAGATGACTTTCTTTGACGATGCCATGAGCAGCACACAGATTAAGGACTGGGACAACCGGTTTAAAATCGGCCACACAGCGGTGGAGAGCGAGCCACGCTCGGGTCGGCCATCAACATGCGGTCGGCCACCACATTGCCGAAGTGAACGCTGTGGTCATGCGGGACCGTCGTGTTGCGGATCCGCGAAATTGCGGGAGAGGTGGTCATCAGCGCTTTTTCTGCACATGCCATAATGACCGAAAAATTGGCCATGAAGAGAGTTGCGGCGAAATTCATGCCGAAGCTGCTCACAGCGGAACAAAAGCAACTTCATGCTGATGTCTCACAGGACATGCTGGATACAATAAACAGTGTCCCCGAGTTCATGACACCATAATCACTGGTGACGAGTGTTGGCTGTGCGGGTACGACCCGGAAACCGAATCCCAGTCATCACAACAGAAGTATTCCACGTCACAAAAACCAAAGGCCTGCCAAATGCGCAGCAACCCCAGAGTGATGCTGACTGCTTCCTTGGACTCCCGCGGTGTGGTACACCACGATTACGCACCACAAGGTCCAACAGTCACCAAAGAGTACTACAAGGATGTCCTCCTGTCGCCTACGTGATGCTGTGCGGCGCAAGAGACCGGAGTTGTCAACAGGAAATGGCGCATTCGTCACGACAATGCTCCTTCACATTCCTTGCACTTGAGTCAGATTTTTTGGCGAAAAACGAGACTCCTGTAGTTCAACAGCCTCCTTGCTCTCCTGATATGGCCACCTGCTGCTTCTGGCTGTTTCCCAAAATCAAGAGGCCACTGAAAGGAGCGCGATTTCAGACAAGAGAGGAAATTACGGCTGCAACGACAGCTGAGCTTAAGTCCATCCCGAAAGAGGCCTTCTGGGAATGCCTACAGAAATGGCAGCACCGCTGGGACAAGTGTGTGGCTTCCGAAGTAGACTACTTTTGGGGTGATTAACGCTAAAGTTATGCCAGTTATTTTTCTTCGACCAAAGGTAGGACACTTTTCTAACAGACCTCATATTTTTTCCCACCATGGCTAAGCTGGCTGCTACAGCGTATGGCTTCCAGCGCTGAGCAGAACACGCACCAAGGGACCGGTCCACTCTCGTCGCCACACAACCAACTGTTATCATCAATCCGGCGGCCAGCGCAGTGGGGTGTGAAAGGTCTGCGTAGGCCGCCTCACGAAGCCTCAACACTAGAAATGAGCTGCAGCTGTGGCGCAGCCCGGTGCCTCAAATAAGATACCGCTGCTTGTAAGTCGATTCGGATGGCACCCTGAAGCATTGGAATGGCGCCTGTCAGATTCACAAAGACGAAGCGACCTTCGAGTCATTTCGACACCACTGCTCTTGAAAATTACGCAAGTGCCGCTGCTTTCGAAACTGAACATGTGCGGAGCGTTGCTAAGCCTCTGTTTCAAGGTCGGGGGGTCATAAAAAATGGCTGGCCACTAGAAAAAAAGAATTAGTGCTGGACCACAATAGCACGAGCCTTGCGATAACAGGGGCTTTTGCCGCAGAGGTCAACCGCACCTGCTACACTGGGGCCCCACTAGGGCGTATTTGTTTTGCAAGTCCCGGACGGCCCCGTACGCCTGCAGTGCATTCATTTTTCACGGCGACCTCCCGCAGGCCCTGCTCTGCATCGAATGCTGCCTACGGTCTTTTATCGCATTGGAACGTGGCAGCCGCTTTTGCTCACATATATTTTTTACAGCGTAAGCTGTTATGGTATCAAAACAAGGGCTGTTTTTGGCGCCGTAGTTGTCCGCCGCCGCTGGTGTCCGTAACCACTATCGCGCAAATTTTAGAAAAAACCTGGGCAGAGGAGGATTTAAACCCAAAACCTTTGTCCTCTGCGGGGATTCCAACCCACGTGCCTCTGCGTGGCAGTCGAGCACTCTACCACTTACCTACGCCTGTGCTTGAAAAATCATCGCTAAAATCCCTAAACAGGTATAATAAAGCCTGCCGCGGAATAGCATTACGAAATGTAATGTTACGTGGCAGAATAATCATACTCCACTACACGTCGCGGAAAGTGGATTGCATCACGTGTTACAAATGATTTGTGTAAGAACACAGGGGTGCATGCTTGGTAGCTGTGCACCAATTACGGATGCATCATGATCATCATCTTTATGAAAGAATTTTCTGCAGCTTTTCCGTCTGCATTATTACGAAGAACTGCCTCGTGAGGCAGTTTTCTATTGTGGCATGCGTCACGCGTCAGGCGACGTGCGCAGCCCCGACAGCAACCTGACTTGGCTCTTCGATATACCTGAAGGCACCTCCTCGCAAGGTGCGGATCACTCCTGAACAAGCGAATCGTAGAGCTACGTGCGCGTCGGCAGCAAGGCAACGTCCGGCACAACAGACAGCTGTGCAGAGAGAAGGCCAAACCGCAGCTCGCCGTCGACGCCGGGCCGAGAGTTCCGTGCGTTATCGGGAAAACGACGTTACGTGACTCTAAGATGTGCAGTTATAATGATTTGCACGTTACAGTGCCGTATTAACTATGGAGTAGTGGGTACGTCCCTACTTGGCGAAACGATAAAAGTTATGGCGCAATGCAAGTGCACTGTACTGCCACTAGTTTCCCTAAGCGTTTAAGGTCGCTCCTCCAGCTTACGTCACTGTCTTGCGATTCTGCGCAGGCCTGGCTTTTTTAACACTAAGATCCCAGTGTCACTTAACGTCCATCTAAGTCACCGATACCCTGTTCAATCGCCATCTTTACACTGAGCAACCTTTGATAACTCGTTGAACTTACATTTGAAAGCACCAAAAGCGCGCTTTTTTGCTTAGTTCGCGCGCCTTAAAGGCCAGGAAAAAATTTATCAGGGGAGTTTTCTTACCAGAGACTGAAAATTTTGATGTTTACTGAATATGCAATAGAACAGCAAAGAGGCCCTATTAAAAGCAATTGAAAAAAGCTTAAAGGACAGGCGAATACCGGACAGTTGGCGTCAAAGTAGGATGAAGTTCATTTATAAGGGCAAGGGAGAGAAAAATAACATTCGCTCATATAGACCACTGACCATTACATCTACTCTACAGGCTGGCGATGCAGGCAATTATATCGAAAATGCAGATACGGACAGAGCTTAATGGCACATTTGGCGAACTCCAAAATGGATTTCGAGTCGGCAGGAGATTAGACGATAACCTTTTTGCGCTTACACAGTGTATCGAAATAGCTGGAAAAGAGAACAGACCTTTACATTTGGCATTTTTGGATATTAAAGGTGCGTACGACAATGTGGATCAGAGTATTTTATGGGACATAATGAAAGAGGCTGGTATAGGGGATGACTGTATAGAGCTCTTAAAGGAAATATACAGTGGAAATACAGTATGTGTGGAATGGGAAGGTATGGCGAGTAATGGTAGAATGGAGGCCGTCAATATAGGTAAAGGGTTGAGGCAGGGATGCCCGTTGTCCCCACTATTATTCATGCTTTACATGAGGAGAATGGAGAAAGCATGGGAGATGAGCAATATTGGTTTTAAGCTGTCGTATAGACAGGCAGGTATAGTGATAGAACAAAAGCTTCCCGGGTTGTTTTATGCAGACGATATTGTGCTATTCGCGGACAGTCGAACAGATTTGCAAGGTCTGGTTAATATATGTGGTCGGGAAAGTGAAGATTTAGGGCTAAAATTTAGTGTGACAAAATGCGGCTGGATGATATTCAATGACAGCAAAGATCAGACCATGTCAATACAGGGCGAGGAGATACCCAGGGTACGAGAGCACAAATACCTCGGGATATGGAAAAATGATGGGAATAGATACATGGAAGTACAAGAAAGAAGCTATGATAGTTAAAGGAAAGAGGAACTCCGCAATAATGAAGCTTAGAGCGCTGGGGGGTTACAACAGGTACGAGGTAATTCGAGGTTTGTGCAAAGGTGTAATGGTGTCAGCACTTACATTCGGAAACTCAGTGGTGTGCATGAGGTCAGAGGTACAATCAGGGCTGGACGTGAATCAGAGGACGGTCGGACGTCTCGCACTGGGCGCCCATCGGAAGACCACAAATGAGGCTGTTAAGGGGGATATGGGATGGTCTGACTTTGAGGGAAGGGAAGTTCACAGTAAAATTAGGTACGAACAGAGATTAAGGAATATGAAAGAAAGTAGATGGGCAGCGAAAGTATTCAGGTATTTGTATAGGAAGAACGTTGATTCACAATGGAGGAAGAGAACTAGGAGGCTTACCAGTAAGTATACATCCAGTAACGAAACGGATGGGACGAAAAAGAGCGTTAAGAGCATGGTCAGAGCGGCGGCGAACTCGGATTGGATAGCAAGAATGGAGAAGAAACCGGCATTGAACTACTACCGAAAAGGGAAAGACGAAATCAAGAGAGAAAAATTTTACGATAATTCAAAGGGAAGCGCTTTACTGTTTGAGGCAAGGTCCGGTTGCCTGAGAACCCGAAGTTACAGAGCGAAATTCAACAAAGAAGGGGACACATGCACGTGCTGTGGAAAAGCTAGGGAAACGACAGATCACATTTTGAATGAATGTACAGATGTCCACCCACGTGTAGCTGTGGACACTACCCTACAGGAGGCCATGGGTTTCAGGAGTAACAGGGGAAAGCTGAACATGCCGGCGATAGAGATAAGTAAAAGGCGCTTAGAGCATTGGTGGCGCAAAAGTATGGAGCAAACAAAAGCGCAAGGTAGTTCGGATAAGATTGTTACATCACAGCGGAACGATAATAGATAAAACAAAGAGACGAGGAGAAAAATTAGTTGTGAAAATGTGTGTGATTCGGGTAAAGAAATGTTTGTAGAGGAAACAGAAATAAAGCTAGAGCTTGGTGGCCCGGCTACCACCCCGTTATAAAGGGGACGCTCCTAATATCCATCCATCCATCCATCGCGGCGCGCTCGAATGACCGGCTCTACCTGCCAGTTGCAGTGCCAGTTCAGTTGCGGGTCAGCCGTTTTGACGCATTTTCACGAAGAACCGTGGACACGCAGTCAATTTTCTTTTTTTTTTGACTCCTTCCTGCAGCTACAAGTAAAGGTATTTTGTCAACCACTTACGAATCCTTCTGCATGCAGCTTTATTGGTCGTTTACTTGGGTATTTAGGCAACCGAGGCTTTCGTCGCGCTACATTAGACCAGAATATGGAATACCGCCTTTCGTTTGTTAAAGAAGTTGTGGTATGTGGTGTGACGGCGCTTAACTGTGCACTGTATGCCTTTCTGGTGATTCTGAAAGTACTGGTCAGGAACTTTACCGCGATATTCTCTATGGCTCAAACAACATATGCAGCGGACTGCACTAGTCAGAAGTTGTGAGCTCTGCTTTGTTGCCCTTGAAGAGAGAACAAGCCATCGAATAAGCCCATCACTTCTCGTGCCCTTGTATAACGAAGAGTTCACACTGCTAGCAGGTGTTATACTGTTGTAGCCTGCTCCCTGGAATGTTTCAATTCACTCTCATGAGCTCTTAAAGACTGCTGATTCAATGCGCAAATGTGTTGCTAGCTTTTGTTTGTTTGTTTTATGTACATGCTGCTTGACCGTTGCTGCAAATTATTTACACGTTTTTCAGCACTCATGTTGCTTCCCTTAATGGGACGTCCTCCAAACATGATGTACCAGGTGAAGCAGCAGCAACAGCCGGCACACATGTTTCGACCGAGACAACGCGATTTGCCTCAACCAGGTCCATCTTTTTCTTTTCTTTCACGATCTCGCACTTGGTTGGCTCGCTGAACTACTAGTGCTTTTCTTTTTGCCACAAGAAACGATTTCTTTAATACACACATGTGACACATTTTGCTGATAGGCATACTTTCTTTTTCTTCTATTTTTTATATTCACGGGAACTGCAGATTTTGTGATGGATATTGAGGAGCTGTTCACATCCCTGAAAATGACTCCTCCTATGTGCGCACGCGTTCACTTGCTGCATTCACTTAAAGTAAAAACAAAACGCACCTGTTTTATTCGCGTTATGTTATGGCTGTTACGACTGAGTAGTGTCAGTGCACCATTTTTTTTTTAATTTCAGGGAGCCCAGGTTGAGCAGGAGACGAGTAACGTCATATTGTCTTGTTTGGTTTATGCACAAAATTTCTCTGCGTGCTGTCTAAAATTTGCTATGTTGAACGTTTTTGCGGGCTAATGTCAAAGCTATTCTTTTGTGCTCTCAAAAATGGAAATATAGTCAAGTACTACGTGCTAATATGGGTGCATTCTCTTTCAGTGCAGCGACCACCATCGACTATAGCGAATGCCAGCATCGCTTATATAGTGGGGTACGTGGCAAGAGACTTTGAGGAGCATAGGACATGCAGCTTCTGCCCTTCGCCAATCGGATGGATCCACTTCGTCGCTGATGGGGCTTATTAGCCTGCAGTCAAGAGGCGGCCTACCTTTTCCAAAGTCAGAATTTGTCGCGGTGCTTGTGACCGTCAAGAAGGCCGCTGACATTGCCCTGCCGCACATAAAACAGAGCAACGTGCGTGAGCAGCTCGCAGAGTTGTTATTGCCTCGACAGGAGCAGTGCTCCCTTTTCGTCTGCCCACCAAGGGATGACCATGCTACAAGCACGTTGTCTGTAGCATTCGATAAGTCCGTAAAGCCACTCTTAGCCAGTGTCGGCGCTACTGTGACAGACAGGGCAGCCTACCGCAAAAAGCCCGCATGCAAGCCACTGCACAGAAAAGTGCTCCGTGTTTAAAACAACACACAATGTGAAAAAAAGATCAAGCCAAAAGTAATGCCTTCGGTATTTTCTGTAAATAAAGTGCCATGTAACCTCGAACGATTTTGTCTCTGCTGCCCAGCTGCGCATTCGGGGCATTAAACTCTCGTTTTTGCTTGTATAAGAGAAAAAAGTCATAAAATTTAAATTAACTTCAGTTCGATTTATGCAGTGTATAAAATCCTCATGCCTTTCACGCTGTTGGGCACTGCCCAGGCCACTACTGTATTGAGACAATGCGTTGACTCTCACCTGCAAGTACTGAAAGCCAACATTTATTGCACGCATGCAAGTCTGATTCGCATTTATATTATTGCTACACAAAAAAGCTGTCGGGACCTCTTAATCTCTTCATGAAAAATAATATCAGGCTTTCAGCTATTATGTGCAAGAAGTGCAAATTGAAATTGGCCACTTTCCTGGCTGTAAACTATTTCGAGTTTTCGAAGAACAGCGCGCGACTATATAATAAATATAATACCTGCGCATTAAGAAACGCCTTTGCTGTGAAACACTATATAGTGTCGACCTGCTTCACTCGGCTCCCAAGTCTCCATAACAATTTTACAGACGCCTATTTAGCCAGGAAGGTTCTGTCTGACGCTGGCATTGTTTTGCAGTAACTTGCTACTGCGCTTCTCGGCTTTTCGTCCACAGTTCCCGACCCCGCCATGGAAAACGAGCCATACGAGCCTTGGGTTGCGCGCGCCACGGTGCGACGAAAAGAGCGCCCGGGTTCCTTTCCGCAATTACACCCTCTCCGTCCGAACGGGACGGCCGGAGCAACCACGCGCCGCTGCTGCCGATCGCGGAGGCCACGGCTTCACTTTGCCTATCTCCTGGAAGGCGGCACCGGTCCAGGTACAGTGGCTAGAACAGCAAAGTGTGCAGACCACGCCGCCGGCACTGACGTCACTCCGCGATGCGCGGGAAAGGGAAATCCAGGGGGCGCTGAAACCTGTTTACACGTTCGCTCGGTGAGAAATCGTCTGCTCGCCGCGCATAAAACACATAGGCCGAGTTTGGTGACGTGCGCTTATACACCGCAGCGTTCGTTCTGTTTGTTTTTCTGCTACTTGCACATGTATACCATTTTATTTTTATTTTTGCGTTTGGGAAACGAGCCCTTGGGGCTTGGTCCTTCCCTTCCAGTACGACTGAAGACGTTCGTGGAGCGATTATTTCTTTTTTTCCGTTGGGAATTTTGTTCTTGCAGACTATTTCGGGTGCCATGCTTCTTGTTATGTAACGGCGTTTAATCGCAGGTGCATTGATATATTTGTGACAGCCGAAGTGGTGTAGTGGTGCCGGTATCAAAAGTCCCGGCACTTGACAAGGAACTGCCGAAATACGATCTGGTGGGAACGGTATGTCTGTTTAAATGTTTATCTGCTTGAGTTGTTCATTTGGTTACGTTCTTCTATAAACGGATAATATTTTCATTCCGCACATAACTCACAATATCAAGGAATTCTTTTATGACTACATGCTCGTACAACCTTTCTTATAATGGAGCATATGCAAGAACACACAGTAGTATTACAACGGGAACAAACAGCGCTAGACACGGGACGGCGGGGGAACGACAGACAGGATTCCTTAGAAGTATTTCTTGAAGGGATGGTTGGTAAAACAAATTCAAGAAAAGGGGCTTTCCTATCCGGGTTCGAAAATCCATCTTAAAGCATGTATTTTGGGTAATTTTCTCCTTACGACAGACGCACAGTAGCTTTTTTTTCCGGGACGTTAAGGCTTCCGATCTTTCTCTGAAGAGCGGCCGATTTTTCAACCTTCTATAGAAATTCTTCGTTTCATATGCAAAATTACTTCATCCAGCAGCGTCACTTCGCCCTCCAAGTGCTGCACATCTTGAGTTTCAGCTTTTACATTTCCAAAATCATTTGGTTCTTTTTGTTGCATTTTTCATTCCTCTTTGCAACATTTGTTTTTACTTCTATCAGGATTATTCGGAGCTATTTGCAGGCTAAAATTCCTGTGAATTTTTTGTGATGGAGGCTTCTAACGAAACACACAAACGCGATCTCGATATCCTGCCCCTGAAAATACATGTCCATAATCTTACCAGCCTGGGGAATGAATGGCGAGTTGGGCGTCCAGCCTTGCCAGGCAGTGGCGAGGCTGGAATTTTCTGTCATTTTTGGGGAGGGGGGAGGTTTTTTCGGAGGGGGGTGCAATATAGGCAGGCACAACACCAAACAAAAGTCCCAGCCTCCATTCTCAAGACTCACAGCTTCGCTGTCATGTATAGTAATTGGCGATATGGCGTGACACGAACTGTTTGCTGAAAGGAAGATCGCAATATTGTTCTTGCGCTCATGTTTCTCTTCCCTTTAAATATTTCAACGATTGTTGCAATAATCCCTCTCTTTTCGGTACAAGCAACAACTAATACACCTATTAGGAGGAAAACCTGAGATATATGTTTGGTTTGCGTCCATGATATGATTTGTGCAGCGCTTACACAAAAAGCAAAAAAAAAGACGATCGGATGGGTACAGCGCCCCCATCCCACTGTTTCTTCTTTTATGCATTATATTTACACTTTTCGGAGATACGTGTGAAATAGCAACTCTCGGCGCACTGTCACTGCTCAAAGCAACAACAAATTTGCACACAAAAAAAAGAAAGCACCAGGAGCCCGCGCCACGCACGCAGATGAGTATACAAGTGTGCATTTCACGAGGCGGCCTGACGTGTATGCGGGAGCGCGCGCCACCTAGGGGAAACATCGCCAAGTGGCGTCAACATCTCCCATACGCGCCGCTTGGCGGTAATCACACTTTCCTATTCTAGCCAGTGTGGCTCTTCGACTTTCGCACTTCTGGCATCCCGCGGGCTGCCAGTAGGCAGCTAGCTGGTTTCGGCTCTGACAGGAAATCACGTGTGCTGGTAACCCGAGACAACCCGAAGCTGCCCGAGGAATTGTAAAATCGAACGCCTGTCCGGCTTGCATAAATGTAAACAAACATGGCGCACGCCAAAACTTTGCGCCATGCGATCTACTCGGTCCCTTCTATGTTGCCCGCTTGATATAAATATGTGGCTAGGTTTGCCGAAGAGCTGACGCGTTATTCTCCAGCGACTGTGCTTTGCTGTACGATCAGCATCTTCGCAAGACCTCGCACGAAACGGCGTTGAACCTGTGTTGCATCGCTGCCTTCGGCGGACAAAACCACCGACGCGAGGTAAGCTGCCGCGTCGCTAACGTGGACAAGGCAAGCTCACTTTTGCAGAACGCAGAAATCGCTACTGTCCGACATGTTCAGCGCCTTGACGCGATGTCTCGCGAACGTGATCGTGTTTCCGAGAGCGACGGTTTGTGAGATCACATCGCCCGCACTGATTCGCTTTCTTCCTTCACTTGACTATCAAGACAGAAATAACTGACACATTACGTGCACATGTGCAAGAAATAAAGTTCTTTATTGCACGTATTCGACTCGTTCCAGCTGGTGGTGCCTCTTTGCCAGCAGACGAGTGATACCTTGTCGAATTAGGGGCGGGGCACTCAACTGATGTAGCACTCTCGTACAAGCTAGTCGGTTTTGGCAGGCGCGCTGCATGATATAAATACTGCAGCGCGAAAAGCACACGCACACACCCCAAAAGAAATCAGCATTTCTCTTCGAATCAGGTGCATCCAGAAATGGCGTCTGCTACTGCTGCAACAGTGAGCACAGTTCTAAATCTTGCCAATTTCGTTATGAGACTTGCCACTACTGCAAGAAAGGAGGGCATATCGCTAGAGCCTCTCGCTTGAGAAAAGAATCGCCGTCAAGGCCAAATCAAACTCCGGCTCAGAAGCCAGGAAAAAATCAGGCACGAAAGCAAAGTCAGGCAAGCTGACCATTGCACGAAGTGGAAGAGCTTTACTCTGTTAGTGAAGTTCACAAGTGTGAAAAGTTTAATGCCACTGTGCTGATCCAAGGGAGAGGTGCAGATGGAAGTAGACTCAGGAGCGTCTCATTTGCTGGTTAGTGAAGAAACGTGGCGAGAGATGAAAGGAGGCGCAGGCAAAATTCCACAAGTCAGTACTGGAACGCTGCTTGTTACTTGGACGAAGGAGCCACTTGAGA